>JAVHLV010000172.1:0-141129 GCA_036785495.1 Colletotrichum neosansevieriae | reverse complement strand
CCCCCCCCCCCCCCCCCCCCCCCCCCCCCCAATCTGCCACATGGTCAGTCCAAGTACAACGTCCAAAAAGACCGTACTTGGGTCTTGTATAGGAGTCTCCGCGGCCAACTACCGCCTCCTCTTTGCATGCCGGTCGTTATCCAACAATATATCCCCTTTGCGCCCTTCTCCCCTCTTCCAACCCGGGTTACCATCTTCGTCCAGTCCGGTGCCTTATGTACGCGGTTCCCTGGTCTCTTTGTCCCGTCCCTTTGCCGACCTGAGCATTCGACCAAGCAAAAAAGACTATTGAAACGAAACGGGCGCCCCTTGTCATCCATCTCGGCAACGCTCCTTCGACTATTAAACTATTAATCTACTATCGTCCAAGAATTGCAATACAAAGGGATCCGCCAGCCCTCGCCCCATTCCTTCTAGACGCACCATATTTCCCGCGCTCAATCAACGGACAACACAATTCCCTTTTTTTTTTCCGGTCCCATTTCTTCTCTTCGGAGGAATTCCCATTCCACGTGCGGTGGTCGTGCGCCAAGAAACCCCCCCCCCCCCCTCTCTAATGAGGACTATTTGGGGGAGTGGCTGAGTACAAGACCCGTTAGCGCACCTCATCAAGCCTGGAGAGTCCGAAGTGAGAGAACAAAGAAAAAAGTTGAGGTAGCAGAACATATCAACGAGACAACCAGGCATTGCAACTATTTCCTTCTCTATAGCAACAACGCCTTTTCCGCAAATTCGGGTGGGTTGATACAAGTGTTTTTGTGCAACCACAGTCAAGCGTAACCATGGGCGAAGACGTGGATGCCGCGGCCGGAGACCCCGGCGTCGGCGATAGCTCCGGACGCAGGGCCGGTGCGACGAGGGACCGGGAAGACCACAAGAACCGGAGGCGGCATTCCCGGCCGCAAAGCGCGGCGCGCCCGCACCGCGCAGACGACGCTGGCGATGACAACAACAACAACAAGAACAACGACGACGTCTACGAAGAGGATGACGGCGCCTCGGACGCCGGTTCAGATTACAGCTCCGTCTCCGTCGATGAACTCCCGCCCATCCGCGCCTACGGCCACACCTACCACGGCTCCGGCGTCCTCCTGATGCCCAACGACGAGTCCGAGCGCGCCCGCCTGGAGATCCAGCACCAGCTCTTCAAACTCTGCCTGGAAGGCGGCCTGACCGCGACCAAGCTCCCCCGCGACCAGCCCCTGACCATCCTCGACATCGGCTCCGGCACGGGCAACTGGGCCGTCGAGATGGCGCAGCAGTACCCGCAGGCCAAGATCATGGGGGTGGACATGTCGGCGGCGCTGCTGCCGACCAACGTGCCGCCCAACGTCGTCTTCGAGGTCGAGGACGCGACGCGACCCTGGGACCGCGCGAGGGACAGCCTCGACTTCGTGCACATGCGCAACGTGGTCGGCGGCGGCGTCCCGGACTGGAAGGCCCTCTTCGCCCAGGCGTACGAGCACCTCAAGCCCGGCGGCATGGTCGAGTTCTCCGAGGTCCGCACGCGCTACTTTGACCTCATCGACAGCAGCGGCGACGAGCCCACGTCCATGACCGAGGACGAGCAGAGGGGCGGCCGCATGTCGGCGTGTCGCGAGTTCGAGGTGCGCTTCGCGCAGATGGCGGAGAAGGCCGGCGTCGATTTCGATCCCATCCCCAAGATTCCTGCCATCCTCGCCGAGGTCGGTTTCGAGAAGGTCGGGAGGTGGTCGGATCTCGTGCCCATACAGGCCGTGGGCCACGATGAGAAGATGGTGAGGAAAGGGGCGCAGTTTGCTCAGATGATTGAATATGGTTTGTCACATTCCGTGTGTCTCTTGTGTTTCTGACTAACTGCTCGCGAGCAGGACTTGAGAATTATTCACTGGCTGTTTTCGCAAAAGGGGGATGGGATGAGAAGAATACCCGGGCCCTCATCCAGAGAGTCCACAAGGAGTCGCGCGATACTTCCAACGAAGCATACGGAAAGGTGTAAGTCGAGACCCATCATCACGGCACGCAACAGTGTGTGACTGACGCAACCTAGGTCTTTTGTAACGGCCAGGAAGCCGTTGCAATAATGAGATTTTTCGATGTGATTATTCTGCTTCATGGGCCCATAGACGTTTGCGTCGAGGATAACGGCGCATCTACATACTATCTAATAGACACTTTCCATACAAGACTCACGAACAGGGTGAATACGAAGTACGACCACAGCCTCTGTGACTCAACTCTGGGCCTTACAAGCCTGCGTGCTCGAAAAAGGGGGTGAAAAAAAAAGCAAAAACACACCCAGCATTTGCCGACAGAGTATCGATCGGCCTTTGAAGACCTGAATCAGCTCGGGCTTTCCTCGATGCCAGCCGATGATAGTTGCATCCCACTCCCCACGTCAACCCTCCCTCCATGATCTCAACAGCCATCTCCTTGTCCGCAGTATGCTTAAAGATTGACACAAGCTCAAAACAATATGCCGAATATCAGGCCGTTGCAGCGACATCGCCCTCGAACGGCCTAGATCCCTGGACATGTTTCACCCCCTGCTGCTGCTGCATGGTTCAGGAGAGTAGGTTAAATGCCCTTAGCCTTGGTCGTCGTGGCCCCCCCTTCCTACTGAACGTTACACCCCCCATCACGGAGGAATATGGTAAGAAGAAAAAGAAAACCAAAAGGTTCTCACTTTGCCGTCGGACAGTCCCCGAACCACACACACACACACACACACATACACACAGATAGCATGGACCCGTCTGTCGATCCCGCTAAGCGCCCGAAATGCATATCTTGAACTTGCGGGAAAGGATTGCCATGTTCGGAAGGAGGGGCTGGACGCGCGGGGATAGAAATCAGATGCAACGAAAGCCGCGCCTGTTGAGAAAGGAGGGGGGAGGGGTGAGGGGGGGGCCAGAAACCCTCCGGGAACAGAACCCTTCAGCTTCGTAGGTTATTTTCCCGATCGGATTGATATGCCGGGCGGGACGCAACGGTCGACAGCTTCTGCATCGTCCAGAGCTGCTCAATCGGCTTGCTCTTTTACTGCTGCGGTTCGTGCCTAGAGTTACTTCGTGTGATGGGTATGTTTAATCCCTAGCACTGGTATCGTGGGGACAGAGGCCCACTTGTAGATGACTTTAAATAGCTAGAAAATCGCTTAACAGCATCAACGAGAAGAAGAACTACCCGTGGGAACTGCTCAAGCCACAATAACTTGAACAGGGGATAAAACTTTTGCCTGTTACCGCAGTAGAACCTCTCGCCATGCCCTGAGCCTAATTCGCGATCGTGGCATGCTGCATAGACTATCCTTCCCAACTCATCATGGAACATGGTTCCACACGTCTTAATTGGGCTCAACTACGGTGCAGACTTACGCGTCGTCTGCACGAAAGACAGGATGTCGTTATTCTTGTCAGGTTGGGTTGATCCATGGTGGACGAGCGAGCAAAACATCGTGAACGTGAGCCAACCCAAGTTTGTCATCTCAAAGAACGGGATCGATAGCCGCTTCCCACGTGTCAGACTCAGTTCAACCGGGCGATAATTCAGCGTTTGCATCATTTCCCAACATGGTATTCATTACAGCCCAAACAACGTCTACCGTAAGCCATTGACCTGAGGAGCGGAAGCCGCGGGAGCGCGCTCCAAAAGGACGTAATCCCTCACGGCACCCTTCCAATCGCTGATCCTCATCTCCTTGATCGTGACGACGATGACGCGCACCTCCTCGCCTGCGACAAAACACCCCCTGCCGCCGTCCTCGGCCTGCACGACGCTCGGGTTGAAGGTCTGGCCCTCGTCAAAGGTGTTGTTTTCGAGGTGCGCCTCGCGGTAGAACTTCTCCTCGTCGGAGCCGTTGTCGACGAGCCTGGCCGTGCCGTTGATCGTGGCGCTTATGCTCGACACCGCCGCCGTGTTGAGGTTGAGGAGGAGTGAGGCGAGGCTGGAGCGGTGCTCGGGACCGGGGCTGCCTCCGGAGGGCCGTCGGCCGTGGGTAGGTGGTCGGTGGGAAGACCCTGGGAAGACAGACTTGTTAGCGATCATGACGAGACGTTGGGTATAATGTGGTCGTCTGTACAGTCGTGGACCAAAAGCGACACGTTGGGGTTCGAGAGGAGGTTATGCGTTTTCCTGGAGGCCGGGTTCGTGGTCATGACGATGACCGGGCCGGAGGAGTAGTCGGACGAGGGGAGGTAGGTGTAGTTCATGAGGGAGACGTTAGGGACGTTATCGGTGCTTGTCGCGAGGTGAAGCTGTTCGCGCGATGGGACGCGGGGTCCAATCAGTCAGTCTTTCCGGGTTCTGAGCTTGAGGAGGGGCAGCAGCAGCAGCAGCAGCTTTCGGAGCTTACGAATCGCGCGTTTTCGAGGCATTGCACGACTTCTTGGGGCAGAGCCGCGGTGAACTGCTTGTTTGTGTCGCCGGCCGAGGCCTGGTAGTTGAGGGGTACTTGTTGATCCATGGTTAACGCTATGTTTTGGGTGCGGGTTGATGCTATCGTGAGCTTTTCGCAGAGCTCATTGTGCTGGAGTGATCGGCTCTGCTGGAAATGGGCAGACAGATCGAGGTGGCTGACTAATGCGGGGCACTCAAAGTTCCAGGTGCCAGTTCCACACGGGATGACGTAGAAGATTGGATCGCTTATCTTATCGGTGGCTTGGCCAATGCTCGAGTTCTCGCCGAGGTGTGTTGAATGAATTCTGAGTGACAGAGCAGGATGGACATTTGGCAGCTCAATATAGATTGAAGAATATCAGTTCTCTATCATAGTTTATTGGCCATAGTTGCAATTGTTGGTTTCAACTTTTGGTATTATCGAGCTCTCAACAAGCATGGCCTCATCAAATTCTTAATACAGACATTCAAGCGTTCTCGAATCAGCATCTCGAATCAGCATCTCGAATCAGCATCTCGAATCAGCATCTCGAATCAGCAATGGCCTCCTTCTGAGATTCTTCTGAAATCCGTATAGTAGAAAACAGCCCTTACAACAAAGCAAGATCTCGGCTTAAAGATCCAGTTAAATCATGCCATTTGAATGGTCAATTCAATTTCAATGCCAGGGGCTTTCTGGCTGTCACCTGAACAGCTGGATGAACGCGGCCCGGGCTTTCTGGGGTCCAAGGAAAGGTACCTTAGTCTGGGGTCGCCTTTCAGCGGCTTTCAACGCCCCGGCTATTGTCGGCACCGCTGCGCATAGACAGGCGCTACTTCACGAACCGAAGCTCCTTCAACACCTTCGTCTATCATCTTCCATTGTTTTGTTAACCTATAATTCCTCCCCCCATATTGTCCTCTAGATCTTCGCGAACCGGCGTGGAACTTCCCCAATCGGCTCTTCAAACCGAGTCCCCAACACCCGTCCATCATGAGGTCAATGAAGGCGAAGCACCGGCTCGTCCGCCCCCTCCCTCGACTCCTCTCCTCAGCAGCCGGGCAAGCAATACCCGCCTCCAGCCAAATCACCCCCCTCACCTCTCTCCTGATCGCGAACCGCGGCGAGATCGCTCTGCGAATCCACAAGACGGCCGACAGGCTCGGCATCCGGACGACGACCCTCTACACTGACCCCGACAGCTCCAGCCAGCACGCCGCCTGCTCCCCGCACTCTCTGAACCTGGGCGAGCCCAAGGCCTACCTCGACGGCGAGCGCATCATCTCGCTGGCCAAGAAGCACGGCATCCAGGCCCTGCACCCCGGCTACGGCTTCCTGTCCGAAAACTCAAAGTTCGCCGAGCGATGCGAACAGGAGGGCATCGTCTTCGTCGGGCCCCCGGCGCAGGCCATGGCCGACATGGGTGACAAGGCGCGGAGCAAGGAGATCATGAACGCCGCGAACGTGCCTTGCGTGCCTGGCTACCACGGTTCCGACCAAAGCGAGGACCAGCTCCTGCAGCACGCCAAAGACATCAAGTTCCCCGTGCTGCTCAAGAGCGTCAAGGGCGGCGGCGGGAAGGGCATGCGTATTGTCCTGACCGAGGACGAGTTCGCGGCGCAGCTGCGCAGCGCCAGGGCCGAGGCCCGCGCGTCCTTCGGCGAGGGTGGGGAGGTCATGTTGGTCGAGAAGTACATCGTGCGTCCGCGCCACGTGGAAGTGCAGGTCTTCGCCGACAAGCTGGGCAATTGCGTCGCGTTGGGAGAGCGTGACTGCAGTGTCCAGAGACGACACCAGAAGATCCTCGAGGAGTCTCCGGCGCCGGACCTGGACGAAGCGACCCGCCTGGATCTGTGGGACAAGGCGAGGAAGGCCGCGCTCGCCGTGAACTATGTCGGAGCCGGCACCGTAGAGTTTATTCTCGACCGGGACACTGGGGAGTTCTACTTCATGGAGATGAACACCCGTTTGCAGGTCGAGCATCCCGTTAGTGAGATGGTGACAGGCACCGACCTCGTGGAGTGGCAGTTCCGCGTGGCTGCCGGGGAGAAGCTGCCCCTGACGCAGGAGGAGATCATGGAGAATATCAAAGAGCACGGCGCGGCCATTGAGGCTCGCATTTACGCAGAGAACCCTGAGAAGGGCTTCATGCCTGACTCGGGCAAGCTTATTCACCTGAAAACCCCGAAAACGAATGAGGATATCCGCATCGACGCTGGTTTCGTCCAAGGGGACACCGTCTCCGAGGCCTACGACGGTATGATCGCCAAGCTCATTGTCCGAGGCAAGGACAGAGAGACTGCAATCCGAAAGTTAGAACTCGCCCTTCGGGATTACGAAGTTGTTGGTCTGAGTACCAATATTGAGTTCCTCAAGCGGCTATGCAGGTCACCAGCGTTTATCGAAGGCGACGTCGAGACCGGGTTCATTGAGAAATGGAAAGAGGAGCTTTTCAAGCCGCGGCCGATCCCCAGCGAAGTCTTCGTACAGGCTGCCCTGGGATCTCTCTCTCCTCAGCTGGTGAACGAGGGGCCCCACGGGGGTGGCCTCGGCTTCGGCGAGGCGAGCACGCTGGGCGAGAGGAAGTTCGCCTTCAAGGTGCTCGACTCGTACGGCGAACAAGAGGGAGAGGTCGTGGAGGTCAGCGTCACGCAAACAGCACACCAGCGCTTCACCGCGCGGGTTTCGAGGAATGGACAGGAGTCGCCAGAAGTGTTTGAGAATCTCGTCAGCAAGACGTTGTCGAACACGGCTACGACGAATGCCTTGACGACATACTTCCCTGCCGAGCGGGTGGAGTCTACCGTCGTGCAGAATGCGCAGAGTGAGCAGGACACCAAGATCGTCGTGTTCCAGCACGGTCTGAAGACGGAGCTCTCGCTTATGCCGCCTACCTGGTTCGAAAAGGCTCTGGGGCTTAAGGAGGTTACTGCTTCCGTGGTGGCCCCCATGCCTTGTAAGATTCTGAAGAATGAGGTCGAGGAAGGTCAGACAGTGGCCAAGGGAGCCCCGTTGGTAGTGTGAGTGACATTTGTTTCATCAACGCCTGGTTGTTTTATGGCTGGAGGCTGACATTCGAGCACAGGATTGAGTCGATGAAGATGGAGACTGTGATTCGGTCACCACAGAACGGTGTTATCAAGCGATTGGCGCACAAGGAAGGAGTGAGTGGCTCTATACGTCCAACGTCATAATCCCATAACTAACTCTATTTAGGACATATGCAAGGCTGGAACTGTGCTTGTAGCATTTGAAGAAGACGCAAAGGAAGAGACATGATGAAGTCATTCAAATATTTTAAAAACATGTAATCTGCAGCGACCGCAACATGAAAGGCGTCATATACAACATTTCGAAGCTGAATAAATTGCAATTCCCATGCTAGTTCCCTCTCATTAAAAGCTCGTACGTCAAAAGACTCTCGTCCGAATCCTCCTTTTTCTCTGTTATATCAATCTTCTTCTCTTCTCAGCAATGAATCGTCCCGCTGCTGCCAGCAAGACCCCCAAGGAGGAAGGTACCCAGCCAAATTCCACCCAGAACGGAAAGGAAGTATCCCAGGTTCATGGTCATGATAGCAAGCATTCTGTAGATCTTCGAGTCAGTACACACCAAAACAACGGGCGAGGTGCAGAATCCACGTACAGAAGATATCCGATGCCTCCAATAATGACCTCGTAAGTAGCCCTCGCAGCGGCAGCACCTGCCCGCCATCCCCTCCATCGGCTGGCAAAGTCCCTCCGGACCACTGAAGGCCCCATCCCCGGTTCGACTTCGCCGTGTTGATGCGGGTTCAGGGATTGCTTGTCGGATTCGAAGGTGGGGTAGTTCTTCCAAAAACGCTCTTCCAGTATCGGTTTCAGGGCCAGGAGTAACCGCAGAATGCAAGCGAGAACGATGAGGAAGATGCATGTGCCGGCGTACTCGCCTGCGCTGGTCGGCGTCCAGGCTTCCGAGTACAAGGGCGTCTTGATGGCTTCGAAAAAGGTCATTGTCATGTCCTCCATGGACATGGACACGCCGGACATGCCGGACATGCTGTCTGATGAGCTCGTCGACGTGGCCATGCTCATGGCGGTCGTCGTTGCCATGTTCATGTCCATCATTTTGTGTGTCGATGAAGGAAGTGTTCGTGATATGTGGCTCCAACTTCGTGTTCAAAAACGATGTGTTTGGCAAATTTGTAACTCTGTGGTCGTAGGATAGATAGTATTGCCAAGTGAACTTATAAATGAAACTAGTGTCTCTCGATCGTAGTCGTTGGATCAGTGGTTAACTATTCTCAAAAGAACAAATTCATCCAAGTGGAGCATGTCCACGTCCCGGCGAGGAACTCAAGCTTTTTGTTTCCTGCCATCTCCGAGTTGGGACCTGCGGCTCTTGGAGAGCTTGTTTCCGGGTGATGGGGCCGCAACACCATTTGAGCAAGTTTCTTACGCAAGGAGGGATCGCACGGCACCCAACTTCCGTGATGGGGTCGAAACGGGAGAGTGGGGTGGGACAAACGCCGACACTTTTCAACCCATTCTTCACGTGGCGGATCGCCATCCTGTCCAGCTCGGGCCAATCGTAGTTCGAGCTGTTGGCGTACTTGGTATCAGAACGGAAATGGACCCGGTTCTTTAGTGCCGATGGATGCTTCGTAATGAGCTCAAACTCGCTCAAATAACACCCTGACGGATGTAACCTTCGATTCGCAAGGGAACAAAGAACGCAAGAAAGCAAAGCAAAAAAACTGCTCTCGGCGAGACCAGGCTGGCAGGGGTTTATTTTGTGATGGGCTCGATGCAACGTCAGAAAACGTGCTCGGTGGTTTAGCAATTCGCGGCGTGTAATTGCTATCTATCACACCTGCTTTTAAGTATTTTACTATCAGAATCGCGTCTGAACCGGCCGTCATCCCCCGTGACTCTGCAAAATTTCCATTCATCTATCGCGACTCGCCGCCCTTATTCCCATCCATGCCTCCGGAGACAACCTAGATATCGACAGTCATAACCCTTCGTCTCAGATTCGAAATCTGGGGCCGTCATGTCGTTGCCGTGGTTGGACCAACCCGTCTTGCTGCACTCGAACCGCGACCCGGGCAAGTGTTCGTTGACGCCGGAACAATGCGCTTTCAAGAGTTCCTATTGGGTGTTCTGGTACGAGGCCGATCACCGCTACGCCCTCCCGACAACTGCGTTCTTCCTCGCGGCCATTTTGCTGGTTGCCATCGGCCATCTGGGGTCCGTCTACGCGCCCAACGGCGTCAGGCGTAACTCGCTTTGGCTCCGTTTGCAATCTTTTGCCCGATTTCTCTCTTACAAGAGCTGGCGTATCGGATCGTGGAACACGCAGTCACTGGCGGCTTACATGCTCGGCGCGGCGGGAGCCGTCTTCTTTTTGGGTATGCGAATCTGTGCCGAACGGATGGGATTATGGCTTTCTGTTTCTGACTTGAGATTGTAGCAATGACTCTGGGCCCTCGGCCGTACTACTGGCCCAACACCAAGAAGCTCAGCTTCGGCAACTCACCTCCTCTTGCGACCAGAGCCGGCTTCATGGCTTTGGCCTGTATGCCTTTTCTATTGTAGGTGGCAAAACACCAGCTCCTCCATCCACTCACTGACTGACTGGAGAATAGCCTCCTCGGCGCGAAAGCAAACCCAATCTCGGCATTGACAGGAATCTCGCACGAGAAGCTCAACGTATGGCACAACTGGGTCGCCTGGGCCATGTTCGTCCTGGCCCTAGTACACACGTTCCCGTTTGTCATTTTCCACATCTGGAAGGGAGACATCGCCATGAAATTCATGGACGGAGGGATCTGGGTGACAGGCGTCATCGCCATCATTGCCCAGGCTTGGTTGACGTTCATGTCGATCCGTTGGATTCGGTGTGTTCCCTCCCCTCCCCCTGAACCCCATGATAACCGAGACATGCATGAATTGACAATTGCCCCCCTCCCTCGCTCGACACAACAGCGATCGATACTACGAATTCTTCAAAGCAACACACATGTTCGCCGCCGCCGTCTTCTTCATCTTCTTCTTCATACATTGCGATTTCCGCTTGACCTCGTGGGATTACTTCATCGCCACCGCCGTCCTCTACTCCCTCTCCTGGTTCTATTCGCAGTTCAAGACCTTCATGGAACACGGCGTCAAACGCGCGCGTCTGTCCATGGTCACCCCGAACTCGTTGATGGTCGTCATCGAGACCGACGCCAGGTGGACCCCGGGCCAGCACGTCTACCTGCGGTTCCTGGCGTGCGGCCTACACGCCCTCACCGCGCACCCCTTCACCATTGCTTCGGTTCCCCAGCAGGGAAAGCGCAGCAGTCAGATGGTTTTCTACCTGCAACCTCGCGGAGGGATAACCGGTCGCCTGGCGAAACTCGCCGAAAAGTCCCCGGGCACATCGGTCCCTGTTCTCCTCGACGGGCCGTACGGAGGCGTGGCGAGCCGATGGTTCCGGGGTTTCGATCGAACGCTGGTGGTCGCGGGCGGCGCCGGCGCGGGGTTCTCGCTGGCGATGGTCGAGCACTTCATGCAGACGCGGCCTGCAGAGTCCCAGCTGGACGTCGTCGTCGCGTCTCGCGACCCCGGCTTTCGGGAATGGTACTGCGAGGCCCTCAACAACATCATCGAACGCCGGGGCGCGAGCGAGAACGTCAAGGGCGCGCAGATTGCGGTCAGGATTCACGAGACCCGAGTACACGACGCCGGCTCCGCGACCGGATCTGAGCCGGGGACCCCAAACGACAAAGAGATCGCCGACAGGACGACGGCAGTCTCGACGGAAGCTCACTTGTTCACGGGGGCAATCGACACCCGAGTTTTCCCTGGGCGACCAAAACTCCCGTCAATAGCGCAGAGCATCACTGAACAACAGCCCCAATCGGTGGGAATGGTCGTGTGTGGTCCGTCGTCCATGGTCTTCGACCTGAGGGAGTATGCCGCTTCGGCTCAAAAGAGCCTGATGCAAGGAAAGACTTCGCTTCGCGAGCTCTGGTTTTACCACGAAAGCTTTTCGTAAGTGCCTTCTTGGCCTGGCTGTGTTGAATGTCAACTTAACATGTTCGGCAGTTTCTAAAGCTACGGCCACTTGTTATATGTGTATATCAGTTTGTGTAGCGAGAATTTGGCGTCAACAATCAAATTACGGCCTCGAACAGTCATATCCATCGAATCAGTATCTTGCCTATAGGCAGTCTTCGCAACGGCAAGCCCTGATTTGTGAGGTTTTCGGAGTCATGGAGTACTACACGAAGATCCCAGCCTTTGAAGACTTCTCGCATCCTGCTCGTCATTGCCCGTCGTAAAGTCCTTGAAAAGTGAAGCATCCTCAAACAGCCGCGCCAACTCCTCCATCTTGGCCGACTCGGGATCAGACATGGCCAGATCAAGGTCACCCATAAAGGTAGCTCGAACATCATCCGCGGCAGGAGTCCCGCCCACGTCATGAACCCGTTTCAGCAACTGCCTCGCCTCGTCGGAAGATATGTTGCCCCCGCGAAGCGTCATAGTCAGCAGACCCTTGGAAATCACTTCGGCGACGCGATACGATTTACGCAAACCTTCGTAGCCGTAGATGCACGCCAAAAAGTAGAAGCGCCAGTCGGGGTCGCTTGTTTCGCGAAGCACGGCGTTGGCGACGTAGATCAGCGCTGTCTGCCACAGCATCGTGTGCGCAGAAGACTCGTATTTGCATCGATATCTCAGGATCAGCTGCTTCAGCTGGTTGACGGAGGCTTGGAAAGCGGCTTCTGGATAGCTCCGGCGCGCGGGAAAGGCTTCCAGGCGCTGTCGGTCGTGCCCGGACCGTTGCAAGAAGGGTCTGAAGATATCCAGGATGGCGGCGTGGAACCATATGCTGTTGTACGTCTCAGCTAGTAGCTCTGTTTTCACGGAGGAGTCGTCACGACTTACTGAAAGACGACGACGTGATGAGGCGACTTTTCTCTCAGGACTTGGTCGGATGGTATCATTTCTATCCAAGCAAGTAGCTCGCGGAACTTGGACTCTGCAAAGTCCAACGAAACGTGTTCACGAAGCGGCATTTCTCTCCCTCTGTGGTAATGAAGGGACACGCCATGTAGAATACGCCATAACCTGCAAAGAGTTGGAAAGGTGTGCCCCATATACGACGTTGACGTCCGCTCCGGGGTTGCGGTGTCTGAACCGGTGTCTGACTGTTGCAAGGCTAGATCGTCGGGGATAGGAAATGCAGGAGGATGGCTGGGATACTCGAGCCCTGGTTGCTGGTAGAAGAGGGTCATGAGACTACCGAGTCAGCCAACGTCGTTAGGTCATGGATAAGGACATGCTCACACTCCCCAGTTAAAGACCCCCCAAGCTGTAAACGAGTTCGCCCTCCGCATCTCTGGGGACATGGTCTCAATTTTCGACATGGCTTGTGATGGTTCAACCCCCATGAGACCCATGCGTGTGGCCATACGCACGGCATGAGAGAGGTACGTGAGCACGTAATGGTCTTTGCCATGACCCAGGTAGGCGAGACTTAAAAGCTGCAAACTAGCCGCATTGAGGATCGTGTCATTGTTCTGTTCTTGTAACCACAGTCGTTCCGACTCTTTGCAGAACGACTCGGCAAGTTTACCAGCTTGATGGTCGATGGCGGTATACATCTGCTGCAGTTCCATCACCCGTCGATCAGCACACCGTTACCTAGTAGCGTTCGAGGCTCTTATGCCGGTACACTTACGCATCCCCAGTACATCAGTGCATTAACAAGAAAACGAGAACAATACGTGTGCTTTCGGTCGACGAGATCGGCGATGAAGAGGTCTGCGTCGAAAGTTCCCAGCAGAGGATGATCAGTGGCCAGATATAAGGATATCACACGTCTTGCGTATTCGTCGGTGATCCAGACGTCCGTCCAGAAGCTGATGTCAAGGTGCTGGAGTCGTTCGTCACAAAGTTCACGTACGGGTTCGGGACTTTCGACAGGGCAATCGTTTATGCCGTGTGTAGCATTTGCAAGATTAAGGATGCCATCCACTGGCGCAAGAACAACCTCATCGACGGCCGAAGGACTGAAGGTTTCGGTGCTCAACATCTGCGACCGCGGACCATTCAATAAGTCAGCCGAATGTTGACCAAGGAGATACCAGGGAGGGGGGGGAGGGACCATCACGGGACATACGTACTGGTGGTCGAAGGACTTTGACCGGCGGAACTTGTTAGGGGCCATTAGGTCGCCACGTTCCGTGGCCGTCAGTGGAACCCTGGGTGGGGGATACGCAGTCGGGTTCTTGACCATCAGTTCCAACTCCAGAGACGACTGGGCCGCAAGGGCGGCCTTCGCGGTTTGCATTGACTGGCTTTCCACATGGCTCATTTCGGCCTTGGCCAGAGAGAGAACGGAAGCCAAGTCATCGTTTGATCTTAGTAAACGGAATATGCGGTAGGCACGACCTTCTGGCACGGCTCTCAGAATGTCAAAAAGCTCTTGGAGAGCTTCGGCTGACTGAACCGTCTTCGTAACATCGTTCTTCTCGACGTATATACATTCGCTCGATCGTTTAAGGCACGCCTGGCATGTTGGACGATGTCCATCGCACTAATATTGACGTACCGCGACTGAATCAGCGAAAAGGCCACGACTAAACGATGAGACTGGCTCGACTGACGCGGGTCTTTCTTTTGCGACACGGATTGCAAGCGATTTCTGTTCCGACTCGTTTTCTTTTCGAGACTTCTTCGCCTGAGCCGAAAGCAGAACGTCCAGCATTCTCCTCAGCCGGGAGTAGAGGGGCTAATCTTTTTGACATGGTCGTCAGGCAGGCAGATCATGGGAAAAGGGCGTAAATGCAGGGTCAAGTCGAGCTCGTAATATATGGTAACCTATCGAGCAGAGAGAGAGAGAGAGAGGAGAGGACTCCAACGGGACGAGAGAACTCAGCTAGAGTAGGGGGGTCATGGTACCTCTGCTAGGCATCTGTGGCGCTCTTGATTGGCTCGGTGATATGTCCGCTCACGTCATGGGAACAGATCTGCGCGGGCAGTTATTTCCTCGTACCCCATCAACATAGCTGCTGTTTTTGGGGCCTCGAAAGTCGAGGGTGTGCCGTTATTTGAATGGCGCTCGCGACTGTGAAAATGCCTTTTGCGTTGGACATAACATCAATTATGTATGATCCGATTTCGTTTTCGACAAATGCGGATTTATAAAGACATCTGTGATATGCGGTTATCGAGATAAGTCTGAGGTCGAGAAGGAAATTCAATTTAGCGGAACCTGGAAATTGTTCAATCAGAATAAAAGTTAGACTAAAGATCCTAAAGCACTCTCTTAGTAACCTTATATCTAGAAAAAATAGAGTCTTTTCTATACTAAATAATAAGTAAAAGCTTAGTAATAGTTACTAATCACTATAATAATTTTAAGCAAAATCTTAAACTAGAAGCTTAAAATAAGTTATAAAATACTATAAATCTTAATAGGTAATTTAAGGTTATATAAATAATTTTTAAAGTATTCTATTTAGGTATAATAGTAAAACCATACATATTTCCTATTAATCTAAAACTAAGCTACTAAGATATCTTAGTAATCTTTATATTTTATTAATATTATTATTATAATATATTAATCTAATTAATAAAGAAATTACTCTTTTAATATATCTCTACTTAAAGAGTAAAAATAGTTCTATATCTTAATAGTTAAGATTATTTAATAATAAAGATACCTTAAAAAAGAATAACTTTAAGTAATTAATAAAATTAAAATAAAGTTTAAAGATATAATATAATTAATATCTAAGAATATAGCTAAGATTAATTAGTTATATAATAAATAGTATACTAAATTTCTTAAAGTATTAAGAAAGTAGATTCTAAAGTAAGGGGGAGAATTATTAAATCGACCTCTTAGTGTATATAGTTATAAGAGTATAGCTATAGGCCTTAACCAGAAAGGGCTAGAATACTAAACGTAGGTATCTATTGCTGTATTAAACTATTGCTTAA
This sequence comes from Colletotrichum neosansevieriae, assembly GCA_036785495.1. Taxonomy (NCBI): domain Eukaryota; kingdom Fungi; phylum Ascomycota; class Sordariomycetes; order Glomerellales; family Glomerellaceae; genus Colletotrichum; species Colletotrichum neosansevieriae. Next base: position 125,793 of record JAVHLV010000172.1, on the reverse strand, counting down.
TATTCTAAGTTTATTATACTTAGAGTTTTTTCTAAGGTATATATAGCAGCTGCCTGCTAGCTAACCTTTTGCTAATTAGGTATCTATATATATATACCTAATCCTTATTTCCTTATAATTACCCCCCTCTCTAAAGCCTTAGTCTCTAAGGTATTATATAGAGCTTATAGCTCTTTAGTAGTCTTTACTACTTAGTAGCTAATTAGTTAGTATAAGTTAGGCTATATAATATTTAAGTTATAATAGTTATTATATTATATAACCTTTTATTTCTTTCTTTACTAAATAGAGATAACTATAGTGAGTAATATATTTTTATTACTAATTATTACTATTACTTATATATATCTATTAGGTTAATTTTTCTAATTAGTTACTAATTATTAAGTAATAGGTTAGTAATATATATCTATTATAATTATTATATCCTATTACTAAGTAACTACTTAAGTATAAAAGGGTTTCTTCTTCTAAGGTCTCTAATCTTAGAAATTTCTTCCCTTAGCTACACTTTTTTCTTTTCTTCCTCTTAACTAATAGCTTTTTTTTACTATTAGTTTACTAATTATTCACCTTAATTATTATATCTCTATCTCTATCTATTTCTTTTTTTTTTATCTTCTTTTTCTTTCTATCTTTATCTCTATCTATTTATTAATAAATTACTATAATATCTTATATCACTTATATAGATATAGTTTTTATAAAGTTTCTCTATAAGCCTAAGAATCTTTTTAGTAATCTAATTAATAATATTAATAATAGCTATTTCTATTTTAGCTACCTCTCTAAGATATATCTTAATATCCTTAATCTTTACTATATATATAGTAACTATATATAGAAATACTTACTCTATAACTTTAATAAGAAGAAATATTTAGCTATAAGTTTACTAAATTATTACTAACTATTTATTATATCCTAATCTCCTTTTAGGTTCCTTAAGAGCTCTAGGGTGCTACTTAGGCTACCTAAAATATATTTTACTAAATTAAGCTTTAGGAGCAGGAGGGCTCTCTCACTCCTTATTATTATTTCTAACTTCTATAATTACTTACTAACTACTTAGTAGCTTAGATGTATATTAGTAAGCTTATTTATAACCTTATTACTACTACTAGCTCCTAGAATATAGAGTAGCTATAGTTATAGAAGCTCTCTTCTATTTATAAATATCTTTTTCTTAATATTATAGTCTAAGTATAATTATTATTACCTTCTCTTTACTAAATATTTACTATTAATAATAATTTAGGTTAGCACTCTTTATAATAGTATTAACGTTCTCTAGTAACTAAATACTACCTAGCCACCTTATATCTATAATAATACCTTAGTAATATATCTCTCTAATAAGATTAACTAACTACTTAATAACCCTTTAATAAAGCCTATCTCTAAGATCCTATATAAGTATAATATTAATAAGTTTCCTGCTTTTTATAATAAGCTTTAGGAGAGCCTTATTACTTTTATAGTAAATAATATCCCCTTCTGCTTTATTACTATTACTAATACCTATCTAGTTTTATATACCTCTTTTCTCTATACTCTAACTAAAAAGTATAGCCTAGAGAGTAGCAAGAGCTTAGCAAAAAAGAAGCTAGTTATTAAGGTCTCTAATAAGTTTAATAATAAGTCTTAAGCAGCAGATAGTTAGCCTATTAGCAGTAATAATAATAGTAGTAGTAGTAATAGTAACACTAATAGTAATAGTACTATAAATAGTAGTGATACTAGTATACCTCCTTTAGTATCTTATATATTAATATAATAAGGGTCCCACTATTACTTTCCTAAGCAATTTCAGCTTACCCTAGTAATAGTAGGCTCCCAGGCATGCTAATATATAAGATACTAGAGGAGGTATAGTAGTAGTACTAATAGTAGTCCTACTTATACCCCTTTCCCTAGTAGTATCACTACCTATAGTAGTAAATCTACTAGAGGCTCTAAGTCTTCACTAAATAGTAGCTATAGTATTTATAGTAGTTATAGTTATAGTTATAGTTATAGTTATAGTAGCTAGTAGTTAGCTATAGTAGATTATTAGCTATCTTTTTCTGTTTTTCTATAGAATAATACTCTCTTCTTCTACTATATAGTTAGTAGTAGTTTATACTTATAAATTAAAAGTTTTACTTTCCTAAACTTAGTTTTATTTTTACCTTTTTATATATCTAACCTTTAGTAATCTATTACTAAAGCCTATATAACTAGTTATTCTATTTTCTATAAGCCTTTCTAGACTACTTATTAAACTTCTAAACAGCCTTTTATATATTTATTAAGTTCTCTATAGATTTCTATATATTATACTCTATAAACTATTCTATCTACTTAACTAAGTACTATATATTATTACTATCCCCTTACTATATAATAATTTTCTCTACCTCCTATTCTTCTAGCTTATTCTTAAGCTCTAGATATATAAATAAGTCCTTACTATCTTCTTAGTAACTATTCTATAGCTTTAGTAAGGTAACTAAGAAAATATTATATATTCTCTAGTACTATTTTAGTAAATAGACTCTATAGATTTATACTCTAACTACCTTAGTAATAAACACTTTAATAAACCTTAGTGCTAATTTTCTATTCTTAAACTAAAAATTCTTTATTAATAGCTTAATAACTTATCTCTAATAGTAACTCTGCTCCTTATACCTTATATTATAATACTTAGCTTATATTACTATTATCTTTAGCTACTATTTCTATACCCTTATATAGAGTTTTATAATATACTTAATCTATTTCTATATACTCTATACTATAACTCTATTTACTAAGGTAATATACTCTATATAGTATAGGTAGTAGCTATATAAAGCCTTTATTAATAAGATATTAATAGTATTATAATAACTATTATTATATATAAACTTAGTTTCTAGTAACTATACTACCTATTTATATAGTAACTTACTAATATAAGCCTATAGATACTTCTCTAGTATTTAATAAGTTCTTTTAAACTACTTATTAATTTAGGGGTAGTATACTATAGAGAGATAGTACTTAATAGCTCTCTTCTATATAAACTCTTCCTAAAATTAGCTTATAAAGAGTTTATCTTAGTCACTAATAATACTCTCTAAAGTACTAAAATAATATTCTATCTATTTATAGATAATCTATACTAACTTAGTAGTAATTAGCTACTTAGTTATTAAAATAAATATAGTAAACTTAGTTATTCTATATACTATAACTAATATAATATTATATTTACTACTTTTATATTAATAGCTTATTAATAATATAGTAATAAAGTCTAAGCTAATCTCTTAGAATAGATATACTAATAGAGATAGTAACTATAACTTTCTATAGAGCTTATACCTAGAAATATAGTTTCCTTAGTATATATTATAACTTATAATATAGTTATATATATTAGTAGCTAGGTTTAGTTAATAAAACTTCCTTAAGATTAACTTAGTAATCTTACTTATCTCTATATAACCTACTCTATAGTTATTATAGTATTAGTAAAGAATCTTAAGTCTTAGTAACTCTTTCTCTAGGATCTCTAACCTTCTCTTATAGAATAATATTTCCTTATTATTAACTATATAACCTCTATAGTTACTAACTAGTCTATATACCCTCTCTAATTATATCTAATAATATAAGTTATTAGCCTATAGTCTATAAATAATCCTTTCTATTACCTTAGAGAGTTATTAGCTATATATTATTTTACCTACTATAAGCTTTTTATAACCTAATATAGAATATACTATTATACTATAGTAACCCTAGCTTTAGATAAGTTCTCTTAGTTAATAACCACTTACTAAGCATTCTCTATATTACCCCTTATGCTTTAGTATTAAGTTATTATAGCTACTATAGTAATAGGAATATTAATAAGCCTTAGAGAGCTATACTAACTAGAAACTAAGATATCTCTATCTTTAGAGCTATCTATTTCTATTTAGAAAGAATATACTTTATTTACTTATACTATATTAATAAAGGCTTCTATAGTCTTTATACTACCTTTTAATATAGTAATCCTTTATTAAAGGTTTATTAATAGGTTAGTAATAAGCTCTAGCTTCCTTACTAAGATTAGGAGGATATTATTATATTTCACTTCTCCCTCTATATAGTCTAGCCTCCTAAATAGATTATTAGCTAGATTTATAACTTCTAATCTATATTCTAGATTAAAGTTAAATACTAAGAGCTTATATACCTATTTAGTAAGCCTTTTCTAAAGGTTCTATATTAATATATTAATAATACTCTTAAGTGCTTAGTAGTCTATAAAAACTAGGAATTTCCTTAATATTCTCTATAGATAGTAAGCTTAATAGTTTAGACTTTCTATAATAATTAGAAGCTCCTACTAATCTATACCCTATTACTACTTTATATTACTAAGCTTCTATAAATAGTAAGTAACTAGTTATTACTAACTATTAATATTCTAAGATAGAATATTAATAATAGCTTTAGTAGAGATATCTATCTTAACTCTTATTTTATAGATTAGGTCTTAATATTAGAGAATAGTTACTAAGTAGAAAGTAAGCTAAAGTTTCTTAAATACTTATTAAGTCTCTTTTAGCTAGTTAAAGTTACCTCCCTTTTTACTATTCTTACTTCTTTTTAGAAAAGTAGTTATTAAGGCTACTATATCTAAGTAATCTATAATAAACTTATAATAAAAGTTATAAAATCTAAGAAAAACCTAAACCTCTTAATATATCTTTAGTAGCTTCTATTTAGTAACTACTTAAATATAGATCTTATCTATTAAGATATTCTTAGATATAATAATATAACCTAGAAATTCCACTCTCTATTAATAGAAGCTATATTTACTAAGCTTAGTATAGAGTATTTATTAATAAGGTCTATAAAGCACTTAGTAAAGATCCTAAATATATTAGTTTCTTATCTTAGAGTATACTATAATATTATCTATATATATTATATAGTAAGTATTTAATAGTTTAGTAAGTACTTAGTAAATATATATCTAGAAAGTTACTAAGATATTTATTAAGCTAAATAGTATAACTATATACTTGAAATATCTATATCTTATCCTAAATACTATTTTCTAGTAATTCTCTAGCTTAATATAAATATAGTAATATATATCTTAAAGATTGATTTTTAAGATCTACTTTACTCTCTAAAGCCTATTTAATAGCTTATTAATAAGAGAGAGTAGATATTAGTTCTTTATTATTACCTTATTTAGGCCTTAATAATCTATATAGAGGTATAAAATACTATCCTTCTTTAGAATAAATAAAATAGATATATCTACCTTACTAATTAAGGGTTAGATCTAGCCTATTACTTAGTTATTAATAATATATTACTAAAGCTCTTTAAGTTACTATTTATTTAATAAATAGATTAGTCTATAGAGGGATTTCTTTTCTTTAACTAGGTTAATTATATACTCTATACTCTTTAGTATTAAGTATTTCTTTACTATTTATTTATTAAATATCTTCTATTTACTAAGTAGCTTTAGTAGTAGTTTAACCTCTTTTTTAGTAGGGTTATCTTTACTTAATATTTTTAAGGGTATTTTATATAGTAAGATATTTCCTAAAATATATATAATAAATACCTTCTAGCTATTCTTAATAATCTCTTATATAAAAGCTAATAGTTTAGTAATACTAAAGTATTTATACTTCTAGATATTTATCTTAGTATTAATAATAATTCCCTTCTTTTCTATAGAAAGCTAGAATAGAAAAGAGGTTATTAGTTTTTTCTAGCTAGAAAGCCTTAGTAAATAGTTACTATATCTTCTTTAGCTATCTCTTTAAGTTAAGTAAAAAGAAGGTTAGCTAATATATATTTTAGCTAGATATAGAGAACCTATTAAACCTTTCTAAAATAGAAGTCTTTATTACTATAGGTTATAGCTATAGTAACTTAATAAGTTAGCTATTAATAATATTAACTTAGAAATATAAGTTTATATTAATAACTACCTCCTCTTTAGTAAGGTTTTAGAAAATAATTACCTATCTCTTTATAGTATCTCCTCTAAAAAGAGTATTTAGTTCTAGAGTAAGTATAAGGATTACTAATAGTAATTCCTAGCCTACTTATTTTCTAGTAAGTTAAGTTTCTTAATCTCCTTAGTTATCTAAATTATATTAACTCTAGCCTTATTAATATAGAGTTAGAGTGTTATTAGTATCTTATTTATACCTGCCTTTTCTTTTAGGCACTTCTATTTATAATACCTCTTCTTATGATACCTAAAATATACTATATCTCTAGATATAATAGGTTTTATACTAAAGTTAAATATAGACTTATTTAGAGCTATACTCTATAAGCTACTAATAGTAGGTTAGTTAGATATTAAGCTCTAACCTCCCTGAGTATTCTTATAGCTAGATCTCTACTATAGAGCCTTCTAGCTAGCTCTTACTAGAGATAGTTTTCTTAGTATATATTTTTTCTTAGTATATATTTTTCCTTAGTATATTACTTCCTACTCTTACCTTATAATAGTTTATTACTATATTATTAATATATTTTTTATAGTTACTCTATCTCTATAGCTATATCTCTAGGCTTCTTAATCTTAACCTTTTGCTGCTTAAGCTCTCTATAAAAAGAAGAGGCTAATCTAAAGTATAGAGTATAAACCTTAGCCTTACTATTTTCTAGATCTAGTATACTTAGGTTTTAATATATTACTAACTACTTAGTAAAAAATTATATTAGAAACTATATCTCCTTTTAATATATTATATCTAGCTTCTTATAGTATCTCTATTTCTAAAGCTTAAGGTTAATATATTATTAGTAAGTAAATACTATAAAGTTAGTTTATATAAAATCCCCTTCTAACTTAGTTCTATAGTATCTCTACTAGATCTATAGAGTTAAGTTTATCTTTATAAGTAATTATTAAACCTACTACTCTAGTATATTATTAATATATAGTTAGTTTCTCTCCTTAATTACCTAGATCTAGTTACTAATCTACTTTAAAGTTCTTTATTATAGTATAGTAGTTATATATAGGAGGTTTATCCTTATAATGCTTTAGGTAGTATGCTGCAGCGTTACAATAACCAGTTACGCTATGCATAAAAGATCTGCTATTCCATACACTTTATACCAGAATGCACTATATATATACTTATATAGGCCGGCTACTAGCACTAGTCTCTTATAATTACCCCCCACTCTAAGTGCTTAGTCTCTTAAGTATATTAAAGATAAGATAGATAAGCATATATAAACCCTAAGGTCCACGTAACTAATATCACTATATATACACCCTCTAAGCCTAACTTAGAACTATACTAGTATAAAGCCCTACTATCTGCTATTATCACACTATAGCAGGCACCTAGCAGGATTTAAACTGCTAACCTCTATATAGCTAAAGGGGCTAAGTTTAGGAGACCCATAAAGTATATAGAAAATCATAACGCTTTAAGTAGTATGCTACAGGAATATAATAACTAGTTACACTATGCATAAAAGATCCACTATTCTGCACACTTTATACTAGAATACACTATATATATGCTTATATAGGCCAGCCACTAGCACTAGTCTCTTATAATTCTAATCTTACTATAGATTCCTAACTACTATATAGTTAGTAAGCTACTATAAAAGAGTAGTTATTTACTCTTTATATTACTACTACTATAGCTATATCTATTTTATAAGGTTTTCTTACTACCTCTATATAAATATTATAGCTTAGGTTAGAGCTTTTAAGGTACTATTTTTATATAAAATATATAATAGGGTGCTATATTAGCTACTTATTACTATATATATATAGAGTAATACTTAAGATCTAATATATTCTTAGATAGTTATTTCCTCTAGGATATCTTCCCTAGGCCTATCTAGTTTCTCTTTATAATATCTATATAAACTCCCTTATATCTTAGAACTTAGTAAGTAACTAGAGTTATATTAGCTAAGGCTCTATTTATTATATTCTCTATATCTAACCTTAAGTTCTTTATAGTTAAACTCTACTATTAATTAGTTAGTATATTATTACTTATTCTTTTTAGATATTCTAATTAATACTAGTCTCTTAAATTAAGGTAAAAGTAATAGAATTATAAGAGTATAGCTATAAGCCTTAACTAGAAAGGGCTAAAATACTAAATATAGATATCTATTACTATATTAAACTATTACTTAACATTTTAAGTCTATTATACTTAGAGCCTTTTCTAAGGTGTGTGTAGTGAGACAGAGCAGTAGGCTGCACCTGCGCTCGCACACGCCCACTCGCGCCCACTCACGCCCACCTGCGCCCGCTTGCGCCCGCGCACACCCACGTGCAGAAACCTATACAAAATGCACCTATAAATACCACACCTTTGCGCCTATATTTTAGAGTAGTGTTTTTATATAGATAATAATATTATATCTAAGGTCTTATTCCTCGCCTAGCATTTATACCCTTTTTCTTTATTTCTTTCTTTCTTCTCCTATTTTAATAGAGGTCTATCCAGAATATATTCAGCCCACTCACACTGCAGTTATTCAGCCTTATATTAGATATAACTATTATATATAGTACTAAGCCTATAGCCTAGGAGTCTAATATCCCCCTAGCTAATATAACTACTTTTATATAATCTATAGGCTTAGTGTTTAATTTCAGCTTAGAGCCTCTTTTTTTACAGTTTTTACACTTTTTACACTTTTAGCTTTACTTTTTAGCTTATTACGCCTATATATATAATAGCCCTCTATAATATAAAATTTTCTCGCTTACGTGCGCGCGTGCGCCCACTTATACCTATATACGCCTAACTATACCTAACTTTTATGCCTGAAAAAAGCCCTATATAGCCTGCTATGCCTGCTATGCCACACCTGCTATACTACACCTGCTTATGCCCAGTTATACCTAATTACACCTAATTATGCTATTACACACCCACCTATATATACACCTAGATATACTAGATCCTACTTACTAATATAATACTTAGATACTAGTTTAGAAGGAGCTTTAAATAAGCCTAGTAAAAGAGGCTATAGTTCTAATATATACCACTATATACTTAAGAGGAAAAGATAGTTATTTAGATATTAATAATAGAAAGGTAGAGATAGTCTAGATAGTTATTATATAAGTTATTATATTATTATATTATTATATTAGAGGTTATAGGTTTAACTAGTTTTTAGAACCTTTTTTTATCCTATAGAGCTTTTTTTCTCTTTTTTTTATATATTATATATAGGTTTAGAGAGGATTAAGACAGAGTAGTAAGCTACGCCTATACTTATATACGCCCACATATAGAAACCTATATAAAATATACCTATAAATACTATACCTTTATACCTATATTTTAGAATAGTGTTTTTATATAGATAATAATATTATATCTAAGGTCTTATTTCTCACCTAGTATTTATACCCTTTTTTTTCTTTCTTTCTTCTCCTATTTTAATAGAGGTCTATCTAGGATATATTTAGCCCACTTATACTATAGTTATTCAGCCTCATATTAGGCATAACTATTATATATAGTACTAAGCTTATAGCCTAGAAGTCTAATATCCCCCTAGCTAATATAACCACTTTTATGCAATCTATAAGCTTAGTATTTAATTTTAGCTTAGAGCCTCTTTTTTTATAGTTTTTATGCTTTTTACACTTTTAGCTTTACTTTTTAGCTTATTACACCTATATATATAATAGCCCTCTATAACGCAAAATTTTCTCACTTATATACACATACGCGCCCACTTGCGCCCATATACGCCTAACTACACCTAACTTTTACGCCCAAAAAAAGCCCTATATAGCCTGCTACACCCACTACACTACGCCCGCTATGCTACACCTGCTTATACCTAGTTACACCTAATTATGCCTAATTATACTATTACACGCCCACCTATATATATACCTAGATATACCAGATCCTACCTACTAATATAACACTTAGATATTAGTTTAGAAGGGGCTTTAAATAAGCCTAGTAAAAGAGGCTATAGTTCTAATATATACTGCTATATACTTAAGAGGAAAAGACAGTTATTTAGATATTAATAATAGGGAGGCAGAGATAGCCTAAATAGTTATTATATAAGTTATTATATTATTACATTATTATATTAGAGGCTATAGGTTTAACTAGTTTTTAGAACCTTTTTTTATCCTATAGAGCTTTTTTTTTCTTTTTTTTATATATTATATATAGATTTAGAGAGGATTAAAACAGGGTAGTAGACTGCACCTATACTCGCATACACCCACGTGCAGAAACCTATATAAAATACACCTATAAATACCACGCCTTTACACCTATATTTTAGAGTAGTGTTTTCACATAGATAACAATATTGCATCTAAGGTCTTGTTCCTCGCCTAGCATTTGCGCCCTTTTTCTTTGTTTCTTTCTTTCTTCTCCCGTTTTAATGGAGGTCTATCCAGGATACGTTCAGCCCACCCACGCCGCGGTTATTCAGCCTCGCGTTGGGCACAACTGTCACGTATAGCACAGTACTGAGCCTATGGCCTAGGAGTCCGACGTCCCCCTAGCTAATACGACCACCTTTCGCGCGATCTATGGGCTCAGCGTTCAACTCCGGCTTGGATCCCTCTTTTTTGCGCTTTTTGCTTCATTTTTGGCTTATTGCGCCCGTGTGCGCAATAGCCCTCCGCAACGCAAATTTTTCTCGCTTACGCGCGCGCGCGCGCCCACTTGCGCCCACACGCGCCCGACCACGCCCGACTTTTGCGCCCGAAAAAGCCCCACGTAGCCGGCCCGCTACGCCCGCTACGCCCGCTGCGCTACGCCCGCTACGCCGCGCCCTGCTGCGCCCGCTGCGCCGCGCCCAGTTACGCCTAATTACGCCTAATTACGCTATTGCGCGCCCACCTGCACACGCGCCTAGATGCGCCAGATCCTACCTACCAATACGACACTTAGATACTGGTTCGGAAGGGGCTTCGAATAAGCCCGGCAAAAGAGGCCATGGTTCCGATGCGCACCGCTGCGTACTTAAGAGGAAAAGACAGTCATTTGGGTATCAACAATGGGGAGGCAGAGATGGCCTAGATGGTTATTGTGCAGGTTATTGCGTTATTGCGTTATTGCGAGGCTATGGGTTCAACTGGTTTTTGGGACTTTTTTTTATCCTGCGGAGCTTCTTTTTCTTTTTTTGCGCATTGCGCATAGGTTTGGGGAGGATTGAGACAGGGCAGTGGGCTGCGCCTGCGCTCGCGCGCGCCCACTCGCGCCCACTCGCGCCCACCTGCGCCCGCTTGCGCCCGCGCGCGCCCACGTGCAGAAACCTATGCGAAATGCGCCTATAAATACCGCGCCTTTGCGCCCATGTTTTAGAGTAGTGTTTTCACATAGACAACAACATCGCATCTAAGGTCTTGTTCCTCGCCTAGCATTTGCGCCCTTTTTCTTTATTTCTTTCTTTCTTCTCCCGTTTCAGTAGCAGCTGCCCGCTAGCTAACCTTTTACTAATTAGATATCTATATATATATACTTAATCCTTATTCCCTTATAATAGTAACGCCCTAAGTGTATATAAAAGCAGCAGTAACTATAGCATAATATAAGGGTATAGATAGCTAAAGGCCTAGATTGGAGAAGAATAATAACTTTTATATAATAATAAGTATATAGTGGTGTATTAAGTATAACTTAGCTTCTTCCCTAATAGTGTGAAGAAGCCCCTTTTTAAGTATGCATGCGCGCGCAAGGGTTTAGTGAGGGTTTAGTATATATTTAGTGCTGCTTATTAATACCCTTATAATTACCCCCCTCTCTAAGGCCTTAGTCCCTAAGGCTTAAATTAGCTCTTATAGGCTTAGCTACAGGCTTATTTAAACAATATCCTATAATAATCTAAATAACCTAATTATCTAATTATCTAAATACTACTTATTTTAGTATTATTTTAGCACTTATTTAGCGTGCATTTTAGTAAAAGTTATTATAATATAATAGGGTTATTATAAACTTAATATATACCTATAGCAAATATAGCATAGAGCTATTATAAACTTAATATATATCTATAATAATATAATATAATACCTAGCATGGAATTATTATAAACTTAATATATATCTATAACTATTATATATCTTAGTAACACTAAGGATATACTAGTTATATACTAACTAGTAGCTATATAACTGCAGTCTTCTACTATAACTATAGTTAATAGTTATCCTCTAATAAATTAAAGCACTTAACCTCTTTAGTAATCTATATAGTATATATAGATACTTTTAGCAGTGGTTTTACTATCTTTAGCGCTAGCTTACTAGCTACTTAGTAACAGCAATCTTCTATATACCCCTTCTAGAAGTAAATAATATAAATATAGTTCTTTCAGTACTTATTAACAGTATAGCCTATATAACTATATATTATATAGTCTCTAGGCCGCTTTACAAACTATTTAGTCTCTAACACTTCTATAATAGTATACTGCTTGCAGCATATTTCCCAAGCTCTTTTAGTAGCTATAGCTATATCTAGCAGCTTCTAGATATCAAACTGCTACTACTCTAGGTCCCTCTAAACCTATAGGCTTAAGTAATAAAATAATAAAAAAGCTAGTATATAGCTATCTTTATAGAGCGTTCCTAATATCTATAATATCACTAAACACTTAGCAAAAAAGCAGAGAGAGCTCTAGTTTATACCCTATTAAGCCTTATAGAGTAGGTTATATAGCTACTACTCTTAGAGGGCTAGATTAATATAGAATTAGTAAGTAAATACTAAAAAGTCAGCCTATATAGCCTTATAGCTAAGGGTAGAGATATAGTTTTGCTACTATATTTAGAGTATAGATAAGACCTTTATAAATACTTACTATATATAGTAGCTATTAGAGATATTATAGAGGTTATTTATATCCTATATAGCAGTAAGCTAATCTATTACTTATATAGAAGTAAAGTCCTCCTTAAGGGTAGCATAAAAGTAGGCTAGAGAGCGCTTATATTAATATATAGTAGTTAGCATACAGACAGCAAGAGTATATAGTAGATCTATATAATTATAACCCTAGTATTAGATAATATATAGAAGCTCTATAATAACTATATTACTTAAGGATATAGTTAAGAGCATAGCTATATTATTAGTTATTATAGTAGGTATAGTAAATAAGGCTAGTAAAAAGTTTTCACTATTAGTGCTAATATTAGCAATAGTATAGTAGGTAGTTAGGTACATAGTTATAATTCCAGACTAATTTCTTAAGATAAGGTAGAAGCTATATAATTATAAAGATATAGATAGCTAAAGGCCTAGATTAGAGAAGAATAATAACTTTTGCACAATAATAGGTATATAGTAGTATATTAAGTATAACTTAGCTTCTTCTCTAATAGTGTAAAGAAGCCCCTTTTTAAGTATATATACACACGCAAGGGTTTAGCGAGAGTTTAGCGCACGTTTAGCGCTGCTTACTAATACCCTTATACATAATAGCGCAACACCTATATTAGCTATTTTTGGGCGTAAATAACGCATAGATCTATATATATAGCTATACACTTAATATACTATTATTCTACACTCCATACTATATAATTTAATAATTAACAGTCTAATTAGTATAGTAGTAAGAGTCTATATACTATTATAAAAAGAATATTACTAAATATCTAAATCCTATAAGAGGTATAAAAAATTTGCTAATTAATTAGTATAAGCTAGCTCTAGTCTAGTTACCTAAAACTAAAGAGATATATTAAATTAGTATACTTAAGTATCTAGAAGGAATAGATTTATAATAATAAGCAGGTCTATATAACTTTTATAAATTTGATAATTAATAGTCTAAATATTATAAATAATACTAATTAAAGCTATTTAGATAAATCTAGAGTATTAAATTTATCTATATATTACTAATATATAAGTCTATAGTAAACTCTCTACTATTAATACTACTATAGGCTCTAGCTTCTTAACTATACTTAATAATTTAATTAATTAGCCTCTTTAGTAAGATTAAACTTGATATAAACTTTAGTTAATAAAACTATTAAAGTATATTAATTTAGAGATTAAGGAGAAAGAGGATCTTAAGATTATTTTAAATACTATCTTAAAGAAGCTAAAGATCTAAAACTATCTCTAGAAAGCTAACTTCTTAATAACTAATATCTAGAATATTAAGATAGGAAAATTATCTATTTTAGTATTTAGTATAACTTAGCTAGAGTTAGAATAAGTAATATTAATAAGATCTAAGTTAGTATAGTTCTTTAATAACTTAATAAGATAAAACTAATATATATATATATAATAAACCTATTAATATATAAAAATAAAATAAAAGATATTAAAAGCTTATATAAAATTATAGTTTAATTTAAGAATTATATTTCAGAAATAGTTAACTCTAAGTATTAATAAACTTACTTTATACTTATAACACTATTATTTATATTATTATCTAGCTAAGAATAAGAATTAAAATTAATAATATTTAGTAACTTAAGTTAGTAAGAGTAGTTTATATAAAAGTTTTTTAAATTCTTTATAAAAAAAGAATTATAACCTAAAAGTTTATTACTAAATAGATTAATAAGTATAAAGCTACTATATCTAAATTAAGAATAACTAATATAGTAAAATATAATAAGAAGTTAGAATAGTTTAATAACTTTATCTATACTATTTACTAAACTTTCTTTTTATTTTATTAGTTTCACGCCAGATCGAGGTTTACACAGAACTCGGGGCTCCCTTTATATATATATATTAAAAGTCTATAAGTCAATATATATCTATTTAGAAGTTCCACTTAACTATATAGGTAGTAGTATTAAACTATATATATATACTCTATAATAGGTTATATAATCTTATATATATCTATTAATTATAGTATATATCCTGCTACTTTATAGATTATATTATTAGCATAATACTAGCAGTCTTTTCTTTAAGGCTAGATATACTATAACTTACTAAAATACACTTCTATATTACTAATACCCTTTATAAACCTAAAGTAGGTTTAAAAACATAAAAATAGTATAGAATTATATATTAATCTTATCCTATATATAATATAGTTAACTCCTCCTCTTCTAAGGCACTAGAGCTGCTTTAGTATATCTAGTGCTGTTTATCTAACTCCTCAGCCTTCTTCTCTTAAGTTACCTATTTCTCTATATAAACTATTACTTTATTATTATTAATAAAGTGTTTAAGGGTCTGATTTAGAGTACTCTTTATAAAAGTATCTATAGGGTTATTATTACTATTAATCTATTATATCTTATAGATCTCCCTCCTCTTATAGAACTATTAAAGCACTATAATATTAATTATTAATTACTTCTTCTTTATAGTACTAAGCTTAATAAGATATTTATATAGTAAGTATAAATTAGTATAGATAATTATAGAGATATAAGGTTTTTTAAGGTAGTTAGTAACTTTCTAAAGTATTATTATAATAATATAGATAAGGTTTATATTAGTAACTATTCTATAGATTTTAGAAGCTAGAAAACTTTAGGTAACTCTCTTATACTTTATTAAGCTAAAGTAAATAGTATTACTATAGATTATAAATATATTATTATTTATTATCTTATTAATAAGGATAATAATAAATTTAATCTATAATAAAAGGTCTAAATTATTAATAAAAAAGCTATTAATAAAAATAAATAGTTTAGCTATTACTAAGTTAATAAATATAAATATAAGACTATAGTTAAGATTCTCCTTTTACTATTTAAGGTATTAATTAAGTACCTTTTTATCTTTAGTAGTTAGCTTTTAATACTATATAGCTATAAATAGATTAAAGTATATCTCTAGTTAGCAAATTAATATAATATATATATCTCTTACCCTTTGCTAAATATATTACTATTTTTATTTAGTTAAAGTAGCTTTTAGGTTAATAAGCTTAATCTTATTTCCTTATCACTTTTAGTATAGAGTAAGACTACTATTTATATTTAGTATAATAATACTACTATTAAATATTAGCAGGTTATTTAGGTTAAGTTATTATTTACCCTTTATAGTAAAGCTAGCTTTTATAAGTTTATTATCCTCTTAATTAGAGAAACCTAGTATTAAAGGTTTAATTATATTATTAGTTTATATATTAATAATACTAAATCTATTAGTAATAGTTAAGGAGATTAGTAAGTATAGATTAAATAAGGATTAATCTATCTTAAGCTTTTCTCTATAATACTTATTATAAGTTACTTACTAATAGGTTCTAGCTTCTATAATAATATATAGGGGTTTAATAATCCTTATAATCTAATTCTTAGAATATTTACTTTAAATTTTGCTTAGGAGGTTTATTAATATTATCCTATTAAGCTCTATTTAGGATTAGATATATACTTATATAATATCCCTAAGCTATTAATAAAGGCTGGGACCGTGAGGGCTAGAAAGGACAGCAAACAACACAACTCCACCCACAAACAGGCTAGAATAACAAAAATAGGCTTAAAAGATATATAAAGTAATTCATAGATCTAATTAAAAGAGATTATTAAAAAAGAGCATAAATTCGCTGAGAAAATCTGAAAAACTTAAGAATTAAGTATTAAGGTATTAATAATAATAATAATAAGTCTTCCCCCTTCTATGCTCCTCCTCCCTTCTTAACTATAGTCCTTCTATAACAGACCTATATACTAAGAGGGCTCTCTTAGAAATTATACTGCTAAGTCCTACTTATTCTATTTTAATTATCCTCTTAAGACTTTTTATAATATTATAAAGGAGAGTTTTAATAGATAAATAAATCTACTTATATAAAAATATATAAAATCCTATTTATAGACTCTTCTATTTAATAGTTTCTTCTTAGCAGGTAATTTTACTATTAAGAAGGTTCTTTAGGTGCTATTATCTTCTATTATAAACTATACCTTAATAATAGCCTTATAACTTCCTCTTTCTTATTATATTCCTTATCCTATTCTAAACCCTGATATAGCTAAAACTATCCTCCCCACTAAGATAGGTATGAGAAATTATAGTAATATAACCCTTTAAGAGTATTCTGCTCTATCTATTTCTATTAATTAACTCTCTATTAGATATAGTCTTCTCTATTATAGTTATATTTATCTAAAATATTAGAATATTTAGGATAAGGCAGTATATCTGTAATTATAACTTATAATTAAGGTTTAGCATTTATACTTTAACTTAGTATCTAGAGGACTTATATTTAAAGTTAGTATTCTAGATAATTAAGCTTACTATCTAATATATTAGATAAAGCTAATCCCAGTAAATCTCTTAGAGGGGGAATTATAGTCTTATTATTATTCCTAAAATCCTCTATATTATTATCTAGAAGTAAGAGCTAGCTAGGTTTAGGTATAAAAGGTTATATAGGGAAGAAAGGATTTTTCTTAAAGTCTTATTAGCTATATAGGGTATCTTATAGGGTAAAGCTAATATTAATAGGTATATTATAGAATTCTGTAATAATAGTAGAAATATATTAGTTAATTAAAGGGATTTCTATATTAGTAAAGAGCTCTATATCTCTCCTAGCTATATAGCTAAATTATAGTAATAAGATACCCTCTTAAAGGAATACTTAGGCCTATTTAATATATCTAAGTCTATATATAAATCTGTCTCTTTATTAGGTCAAATTAACTATATAATAACTAGTTAATAGGATTATTTTAAGATATACTAGAGCTCCTATCTTATAGTACTATCTATTAAGATTATTTATAGTATCTATAAATTATTAGTTACTTTCTAAATCCTATATAGAGTCTTAGTAAAAGTAATTACTATTTACTTAGTCTATAATAATTATTACCTAATAACTATTACTATAATTAAGTAATAAGAAGGTAGCTATAGTATTCTAAAAGTTACTTATACCTCCTCTTATTATGCTAACTATATCTGCTATGATCTCTATCCTGGGTATCTAAGATAGCTCTTAAGGTGGGATATAAATAGAAAGCAGAAACTCTCTAATTATAAGTCTAAGAAGGCTTATAACTTTAAAGTTATCTAAGTTTTCTTATCTTATTAGTATCTCTTATATATTATAGAGGTTAGAAAGATATTCCACCTTCTCTATACTATTAATAACTAATTCTTACCTATACCTAGTTATTAGGTGATTTGCTAACTACTAGTTATTTTATATATATTAAGGAACTGCTAGAATAGGTTAATTATTATTTAGTATAGGGTTAGTAAGTCTTATATAATTAAAAACTGCTAAGTTATTATAGGATTTAAAGATAACTTATTCTGCTAAAAAGGGGGTAAGGTAAGGTAATATTAATAGTTTTGCAGACCTAGAATAATTATAATACTTTAATAAATTAATTAGTTACTACTAATTATTTACCCTTTTATACTTCTTAATCTTATCTCTTATTACTATATTCTAAATAGTTAGGTACTCTAATAATCCTTTATTGCTTCTTGAAGCCTTAGTATTAGATATACTAGTAGGTTAGGTCTATAAATAAATATTCTTAGATATAAGCAGGTTAAGACTTATCCTATTAGGTAAAAAGGGCTTTAGGTTTATAAATTACAGAATATACTTATCCTTCTAGTCTTTTATTGCTTCTAGTGCTATCTGCTCTAGTATTCTCTTTCTATCTTTAAAGACCTAGTCTTAAATAGTTCTATCTAGCTTTAAAGAGACCTAATACCTTTTAACTAGCTCTTTATTTATAAAAGTTACTAACAGTTAGTTAATCTAGGTCCTTTTTCTTACTTATAGAGGCTATTTTAGTAGTACTAGGCTTTTAGATTATATAAAGGATCTAAACTAGTTAACTAGATATAGGCTAGAAGCCTATAATAGAGGTTTAGTATAGTAAAGGTTAATTAGATATAGTTATCTTAATAAGACTTTAATTATAATAGCTAGGGCTCTAGGTAAGACTCTAGTTATAATATATATTAGAGTCTATAGTCTTTTCTCTACTCTCTTTCCTAACTACTAATTATTATAAAACTAGTTTTATCTATTATATAAGTTAATTAGTAGCTCTAAAAAGACCACTCTATTTAATTTAGGTGCTTATAGATAGATAAATAGTATATCTAGAGCTTTCTTTTTAAACTAGGCAGTTATACTCTCTCTCAGACTTCTATTATTAAAGTTATCTTCTATACCTCTAATTATATAGTACTAAAGGGGTTATCTAGCTTTAATAGGTTTTATAAGGTAATATATAATTACTATAATATCTATAAAGTATATTAGGGTCTTAGTCTCTAATATCTTAATAGTATTATATAAGCTAGTAATAATATATTGCAGTTTAGAAGGAGAAAATAACTTCTATACTATATCTAGAGTTTTGCTCTAGTATTTAATAAGTATATATTTTATTAGTAAATTAGAGGGATATATCTAGCTAGTTATATCTTAGTAATATAGAGGTAGAGTTTTATATTTAATTATTAACAGCTAATATCTTAGTTTCCCTATAAGTTTAAAGCCTAATATATTTTTAATAATCTAGTTTTATACCTAAAATTAGCTCTTATTTAGTTTATTAGGTATAGGATCTATTAGTTATCTAATATTAGGAGCAGAAAGCTTTAAGAATCTTAGCTCCTAAATATAGTTATCTAGAGTGTTACTATTATTAAAAATAATCTTTCCTATTATAATATTTTTAGAAAGAAAGTGGGTAGGAGAAAAGAGTAAGTAATTTATAGACTAAATAGGTAGATTAAATAAGGATAATTATAAAATCTAAAAATATTATAGCATAGCAGTTAATATTAAATATCTCCTATCTAAGAGAATAGGTTAGATAGTATATATAGATATAGATAAAAAAGAGAAGATCTTAGAAACTAGAAGGGTTAATAATACCTTCTTATACCTGCTAATTGCCTTAAAGTGCTAGTAATTTATTAATATCCTATAAAAGGAATAATTAACTTCTTTCTCTCTTAGCTTCCTTAGCTCTAATAAAGGTAAAGTAAATTTAAGATAAAAAATCTAATAATATATCTAATAGTGAATTAGAGCAGTTATTTATAGAGAAAGAATAAAGGAAATAGTAGCTATTAGCAGCTATTAAAGTAAGGGATCTGGTTATAAAACTAGGTAAATACCCTTCTCTATTCTTTAATATTAACTTCTCTTTCTCTAATAGTTAGCTTTCTCTCTATCCCTTAATCTTAACTTAACTCCTCTAAATTTTTCTTCTTATATCTGCAAATTATCTTCTCTTACTATAGCTAACTATAACTTTTTTATATTAAGTATTAAAAATACTAATTAGCCTTATTCTTATTATTTTTCTCTAAAAGCTACCCTCTAAATACTTAGTTCTGATATCTCTATATCTTAGATAAAGCAGAATAATATACCTCTTTTTATCTAGTACTCTAATAACTAGCTTTAGGTAATTCTCTTTTCCTTATACTTCTTATTACTTAACTAATATCTATTATCTTTTTAGGCTGCTATAAGCTTTGCTTAGCTTTATTTTAATATTCCTAGTAATAAATATTTAGAAGTAGCCTTTATTTTATAAGTGTTTTCTAATAAGACTGCTAATATAATAAGACTAGCCTTTTAGAAAGTTTATCTTAGTAAGTAAGACTTTAATTAAATATTTAAGGTGACTAAGAAAACTAGTAACTTTTACTATTAAGTCTTTATTTATACTTCTACTACCTTCCTATCTAGCTTATAGTAGATAAAGGTCTTTTAGTATATAGTAGCTACTTATAGCTTATTTATCTAATTCTAAGATAGTTATAATATAGTACTCTATATCTATTATAAGAAGTATATCTATGCTATAAGGAACCCTATAACTAGTATTTTTATTTATAAACTGTACTTTAAATATATTTCTATACTAGGTACTTCTTATACTAACTGCTTCTTCTATAAAACCTAAGAGAATTGCTCTTATAATAATCTAAGTATTTATAAGTGCTATAGATATAGAATTAAGTATAATAATAAAGTAAGAAAGAGCAGAGAATTTAATAGTATTATAATAATTCTATAGTCCTAAATCCTAGCTAATACTGCTATATTAGCTATATTTAAATTTAACTTTTTAATCCTCTAAAATACTCTTTATCTTTAATAGGCTTAAGAGTATTATCTAGAAGCTAGGTTTGCCTACTCTTAGCACCCTTTTATACTAGAGCTACTTCTAGACTTTAACCTTATAGAAATTGCTAACTACTTAGAGCTTTATATTATAAGTTAAGAAAAGGAAGATAGAATAACTAAATATATCTTTATAAAATAGAGGAAAAGGGAAGAAATAATAGAAATATTATCTAATAGCAATAAGAATATAAAGGAAATATCCTCTAAATAGGTCTATAAAACTAACTTTAAACCCTATCTAAGTATAAAATTAATAAGATCTCCTTTATAAATATCCTTCTTCTTCTTACTAGTAATAGTATTATATAGCTGCTTTTAGTATTAATAGCTTTATTATTACACTCTTAGTTATCTAGATACTAATATCCTTTTTATAGGCTAATAACTGCACTTTAATACTCTCTTCTCTTTTCTTCTCTTCTATCTATTCTTAAACTATTAGCTCTCTTATTTATTTAGTTTAGTAATAGCTATATCTAGGAGGGGGTTTTAGTATTATTATTAAGAAGCTATAAATCTCTAATATCTTATACTTAGTATAGATATTAAAGTTATTAGTAGATAAATTACTATTATATTAAAAAATAATTAGTAGTAGAGTAGTATATTTTAATAAGTTAATATTATCTCTTATTCTTATTTCTAAAGTTTAGGAATATTATTTCTAGAATCTCAAACTTTCAAAATATAAGAGATAAAGGAAAGAAAACCCTATAAATAAGTGTAAATAGGTTTGCAAATTATCAAACTAAGTATCTAAGAATAAAAGAAAAATTATAAGTCCTTTAGATCCTCTATTTTAATATACTTCCTCTCTTTCTCTTTTAATATCTATAGGATTTCCACTACTAGTTACTATTTAGCCTTTAATACTTTAATTGCTATTTCTAAGTCCTTTAGATACTATCTTAATCTTACTATAGATTATAATATATCCTCCTCTTTATTTCTAATTATTTCTCTAGATACTATTAGCTCTTTATCTTCTTTTTTTAGTATATAGTTATTATACTCTTTATTTCCTAGTACTAGAAAGATTTTTACTAGGTTTCTCTCTAAATTAGATCTGCAAATATCTATATTACTTAGTTTCTAATATCCTTTAGATACTTAAATAAATTTCCAAAGTTAATTTCTACTAAATATTCTATCTATAATCTCTTCTCCTACTAATATTACTAGTTAATATAATAGGATATTAGAGGTATATAATAAGATATAAAAGGGGCCTTACTACTAGTAGTTAAGCTTCTTAATAGAAGATTTATTAATAGATCCTTTAATATTAAATACTAGAACTAAATTGCCTACTTCTAGTCTCTCTTTTCTTATTATTTACTTATATTAATTATTACTATACTTTGCAGTCTTCTTATATTAACTTTTAATTATCTTTTTACCTTACTTTCTATCTTTATTAAGTTATAAGAAGGCTTATAGATATATCTAAACTTCCTCCTCTTATATAGTTACTAAATTCTAATTAAGAACTCTCTAGGTTAGTATTAGAGTCTTAATAGGTATAATAGATTTAAATCTATATAAAAGGTAGAAAGAGCTAAAGCTAGTTAAAGTATAGATACTTAATTAGTCTGCAAATAGAGTAGTAGGTAAATATAGTTAAGAGTTAATATTCTTCTTTCCTCTAGTCTATATTAATAAAGAATAAGTAATAGGCTAATAACTAGTCTTAATTGCTCTATTAGCTCTTAGATTATAGGCTGATATTACTTTCCTCCTTATACTATACCTTTTATTAAACTTAATAATAATACTCTTGTTTTCTAGACCTCTATTAATAATAATTTTACTATATAGCCTATATTAATAGATAACCTCCTTCTAAATAAACTTTATAATCTTAGCTATAGTTACTTATCTAAGCTAGTATACTTTAAACTATCTAGTAAGCAGGTTCTAAGCTTCTATAAGATATTACTTACCCACTCTCTATATATCTAATAAAATTCTTATAAAGGGTAATCCCTTTAGCAAACTATAGGTTCTTATATTATCTATATATTAAGCTCTCCTCTTCTAGTAATTAGAATAACTTTTTAGGGACTCTTTGACGTCTAAATATATATTACCCTATATATAATAGTTAGATAATCTCTTTACTATAGCTTACTTACCTCTATAACTGCTTTCTTTATAGGCTTTAGTAATTAGCTCCTTTCTCTATTTAGAGTTATCTATAATTTATCTTAGTATTAGCTTCTAATTTATTAGTCTAGTAAAAAGCAGGTAGTTTTAAATATAGTAGTCTAGGGCTCTGACTTTGAAATTATAGTACCTAATAGGTTAAATCTCTAGAGGGTGCCTTTATATTATTAAATAGTAGGCAATCTATTAAAAATATACTAAATAAGCCTGTAAATTATTAAGAAGGATATCTAGAATAGTTATTATACTGCTAATAATTTCCTATATATCTCCTATAAGAACCTCCTCTATTTATTATATATCACTATATTATTATGCTTAATTAAAGAAGAAATTAGCTTTAATATTAGCAAAGAAGATCTGTAAATTAATCTAAGAATTAATTTCTCTTTCTGCTTCTTTATTAATTATATCTAAAGGGTTTTAGGGTTTCTATAAGAGGCTATCTGCTACTATATTCTATATATTACAGATATATTATACTTTAAAGTTAAATATTTAAATCTATATAATCTATTAAATAATAAGAGCTTCTAGGAGGTTTATAGCTGCCTTATTTAGTTATATAACTAAGATCTAGGTGTTTATTTCTAGAATAAAGTGTCTTCTATAGAGGTAATTATATACCCTTTTTAAAGCCTTTAGGATACTATATAGTTTCTTCTTTCTAGTATTATAGAATAGTTCTAGTTCTGACTAAGTATTACTCTTAAAGTAAGAGACTGTATATTAGTTATCAATAAATTAGCCTAGAACTCTACCCTATTCTATATTGCTAGTATTAACTGTAAGGTATATATCTCCTCCTCTAAAGCTATAATCTAAGGTAATAAGGATTAGAGCTTTAGTAAGTATTAACTTTAAGATATCTATTACTATCTTATACTTCTCTTTCTAATAAAAAGAGGTGTCCTTTTTAAGTAAATTAGTAAGCAGCTTTATAATAGTTAAATAGTCTTTTATCTAGGATCTATAAAACATTATAATTTCTAGGAAAGCTCTTAATTCTATTAAGTTAGTATAAGTAATCTATTTGCAGATCTTAACTATCTTTGCTTCTTCTAGATAATATCTATTAGTGCTATAAATATAGCTAATAATTATTATTGCTTTCTAGGCCTATTAAGACTTAACTACTACTACTATATACTCTGCTAGCTCTAAATTAACTAGGACCTTATTAATATTCTGTAAATATTCTAAAATAAATCTGTAAATTTCTAAATAAGACTTAATCTCTTCTTTATTATAGCGTGAAGTTAGTTCTTTAATAGTAATATTATTAAGGAAGGCCTTATAATAACTGGGTATAAGGTTATATAGAATTCTGATTATAACTCTTATAAATTATATAACTGAATTTGTTGCTCTTTGAGGTAAGGTGTATATATATAGTAGTCTAATAGGTGAGGCAAATATAGTTAAGTTCCTGCTTATAGAGTTTAAGGGGACTTAGTTATATCCTAAAAAGAAGTCTAAAAGGGATAATAACTAGTATATAGTAAAATCCTCTAAAAAGTTATTTATAGAGAGAGGCAGTACTATATCTTAAATTATAACTATATTTATCTTTATTATAGAGTTAATAAGTCTTATCTTGCTGTCTTTTTTATATATAAGAAAGAATAGATTATAATATGCTATATGACTCTGCTCTAGAATTTCCTTTTCTAGTTTATCCTTTAAAATCGTGATAATATCCTATTCTAACTCTCTTAATATTAGGATTTCTTTTACTTGCTATGCTTTATATAGGATTATCTATATTATTTATAGGGGAGTAATAGAAGGGTAAATAGAGCTATAATAAGCAAATTTCTAGGCTAAAGCTTCCTCTCTTACTATTAGAATAGCTATAAGAAGCTTCTTTTCTTTAAGTTATAAGTAATTAATAGTTTTTAGAATAGCTTCTAGCTAGGTTTTTATAAGTCTTATTTCTAGCTTAATACTTAAAAACTTTAATATAATTAGGCTAACAAATAGGGTGTTAAGATCCAGCTTTATATTCTTTTCTGCTCTTACTTATACTTTTAGCTTCTACTCTGGGTTACTATCTAGAGTTAAACTATCTAATATAGTATTATTAATAGCTTAAATCTTCTTATCTTTTATCTTATATAGCATATTAATATCTTCTATTAGTAATATAAGTATTATCTATATAGGTATATATTAATAATAAGAAAAAATAATATTTATAGCTATAATAACTTTAATTTCTTTCTGATATATTAATTTATACTTCCTCCTAGATACTCTCTTTTTTGCTACTTTCTTCTTAGATCTATAAATATAATACTAACAGTTAACACTATAACTATTATATCCTTTAGTATATCTAGTATTTATAATTGCTTTATAGATATTATTAAGCTTAGAGGTAACTTCTTCTCAGATTATAGTTCCTAGAATTTTATTAAAAATTATTCTAAATTCTTTAAAAATAGTAATAACTTCCTTATCTAGCTCTATTTATTACTTAACTTCCTCTAGCAGGTTATATAAGCCCTTAAATACTTATTAAATCACTTTGATATCTTAATATGCTTTTATACTATTTAGTGTTATATTTAACTCTTTCTTATTTTTAACTTTGTTAACTTGCTAATTATCTTCTATAAACTCTAAGCCTACTACTATATTAGGTTTATTAGTAGTAGCCTCTATTTTCTCTCTTCTATAGGAGATATAAGAGTATATTAATATTATAAAGAGATAAAGTAGTTTATCTTAGTAATAATTTCTAGAAAGCAAGTAGTTAAGTCTTCTATATAGAATAATAATAGGATATTAATCTTAATATTCCCAGACTAAAGGACTCTAATAATCTAGTTCTATATATAATCTAAGATTATCCTAGTCTTTAAGATAAAAGGGGCTTCTAGTACTAAGTTCTTATTATAGGTGTTTTCTAGAAAGATAAAGAAGCTAATATTTTAAATTATATTACCTCTAATATAGATATTATCTATAATTATATCTGTAAATTAGGTTTTCTACTCCTTATTAGTAATTCTGCAGATTTCTATATTAGTTCTAACTATATTGCTCTATAAGCCTAGATACCTAATATATCTTTTACTAATAAGATTAATTGCTAAGCTACTATTAATAATTTCCTTAATTAGCATATTTATAGGGCTATAAAGAGTTATTATAATCTACTAGTAGGTTATAATAAAGTCTAGAATAGTAATATATCTTAGTAGTAGAAGAAGTATAGAATTCTATTTCTTAGTTATAGTACCTATTTTAAAGATAGAATTAATTATATAGTAGTTAAACTATACTTACTTAGTCTATAAATTCTTAGATAAGATTATAGAAATAGCAGCTAAAGTTACTTAGCCTTTAGAATAGTTTTTATTATTATTCTATTAGTCTATCTGCTCTTATAGCTCCTTATTACTAGCTTCTATCTTATTAAATTAATCTAGAAGTATAATATTAGCAGGAATAAAAACCTCCTATACCTTTAAATTATATCTATTCTTATACTTATTAATTATTACTTTAGTAGTATTATAAACTATTCTATTCTAGTCTAGCTAGTTTTAATAAAAAAAGGCTTTAGAAATAGCTACCTTTCTATTTACTCTCTTACTATATAGCTCTAGTATAAGTATATAGCTAGTCTATAAATTGCTATATTAAATCTGAGACTTATCTTACTCTTCTTATCTCTATTATTTAACTAGCTCTTCTAGGATATCCTATAATATAATATTATCTATATCTTTTTTATTATTAGGAAGTTTAGTAACTTACTAGGTAATTTAAATTAGAGGATCTCAGACTATAAGTAGATCTGCTATTTAGGAGGCCTGTTAAATATAAGTGTTATAAGGTTCTAAGTAATAGCTTCTAGCCTTTACTTATTTTATAGTAGTAATATCTTTAACTAGATTAATATACTAGTTTCTGGGCTTAAAGCTAAAGAATATTATATTAATAAAGTTATATAACTATATTATATCTTTTCCTTAATCTGTAAAGCTAATAGATTGCTTAGAGCGCAGCTTATTATAACTAATAACTTATATAATCTCTTCTATTAGTTTCAGCTACTACTTCTCTACTATTCTGCTAGCAGCTACTATATAGTTTATAAAGCTATCTTTATTAATAAGAATATACCTTAAAATTATCTAGCTATCTGTTCTCCTAGCTATATAGCTTTTATTAATAATACCTGCTTTAACTTAGATATTAGAATTAAGGGTGCTAATAAAGTAGAAAGGTGCTATATAGTAGTAGACTTCCCTCTAGCTAGCTTTAAGATATTTAATATAGCTAATAATAATATAGGCTACTACTCTATAAAACTAGTAGTATCTAAAAGCCTAAAAAGGTATATATTACTATAGTCTCTCTTATTAAAAGCCTCTATAACCTCCTCTTCCTCTACCTCTTCTAAACTCTTAATATTATTAGTAGCTGCTTTAGTAGTTACTATAACTAGCTTATAGGTAATAGTACTGCTATTACTAATATTAAGCCTGTATATTATTCTGAGATTATTATTTATAAGGTTTAGTAGCTTCTATAGTATTTAAGTTAAAAGTGTTATCTCTTTAGCTAGTAACTCTCTTAATAAGGCTTAGAATATCTATCTTATAGTTAGCTCTATTAATATTAAGAGTCCTAAAGTTCTCTATAAAAGAGTTAATAATTAAGCTTATAGTTTGTATTATAGAAGGTTTCTTAGCCTTAGCTCTCTGCTTTATTAGAATTATCTTTATAGGGACTTAAAGCATAGTTATTAGTTTAGGCTTAATAAGGCCTAATAGTTACTAAAGTTCCTGCTAAGTAGTAGACTATTTAATTAGAGTGTCTTTAACTATAACCTATTACTTTAAAATAACTTTAGTAGGTTAGCAGTTAAGACTTTAAGCTATAGCTCTTATTACCCTCTCTAAAAAGTAGTAATAAGTAATATAAATAAGTTTAGTATCTGTAAGTTCTAGATCTCTATATAGAATAGCCCTCTATTAAAGCTAGTAAATAGTAGCAATTAATACTATAACCTGTAAAGGGTTATTATCCTTAATATAAGAGCCTATAACTAGGTTCTAAAAATCCTTATTAGGGTTCTATTAATATTTTAGGTCTGTAAATCCAAATTAGTAAAGAAGTTTCTCCTTAGCTTCCTTCTAGGTCTTAGCCTTATTAATACAGGATTATACTATATCTTAATAGTTACTAGAGCTATATATATAAACCTTATTCTTTATATCCTTATTAGTTTTATAGCAAAGCTTAGAAAGGCTCTTATAGTCTATAATAAAGTTTAAGATATTAGTTCTAATAAACTTAGATATCCCAGTTAAATAGGGAGTTATTACAGCTATAATAGGATATCTTATTAGAAGGTTAGCTAGGACTATAATATCTTAATTAGTATATATCCCCTCAGGTAAATAATAAGAACTAGAAGATAACACTTCTATTCCTAGAGAGAGATTTATAGACCTATCTATACTATCTTTAGAAGCTAGCTATTCTATAGCTTATAGCTATATCTTGCTAAATAAAGTTCCTATAAACCTTTTCTTAAGCTGCTTTCTCTTATTAGAAGAGGATTTAGTATCTAAGTTATTATTTAAATAAGAAGAAGATATAATACTTATAGAGTTATAAATATTAGGTTTATTATTATATAGTTAAAGTAATAAAGCTTTCTAAGTGGAAAAGTAAATTTGTTATTATAATATCTTCTAAATAAAAAGATAAAGTAGGTAATTATAACTTCTTTAAATAATAAAAAAGGAAAAATAATATAAACTATATAAATATAGAAAGGTCTTTTAACCTTAATCTTGCTACTCTAGGCTTTTATAGATCTACTTTAAGTCTTATTACTTAATATAGAAGGGTCTCCCTAATAACACTTCTATCTTAGAAGACTTTGCAGCTTTACTATATTAAAATATCTTAAATATTAGTATTCTTTGCTCTTAGCACTTAAAGCTATACTAGTAAGAAGTTTATTAGTATTTATTTACTAATCTGGTTAATCTTACTATACTTATCAGCTTAGTAAGACTACTAATCACTATATTAGTCTTAAATACAGCTATCTTAGCTATTTTAGCTATAACTTACTAGTTAAATAATAGTAGTATTAAAAGTATATAAGGGAGGGGAAAAGGGAGTATATTTACTAGAACCTGCTAATAGTATATAGAAGGGAGTATATTAGGGTCTTTATTATTTCCACCTTAATTCTAAGAGAATATATAGCTATTACTATCCTTATAAACTAAGATAGGTTTATAAATATCTTCTTCTATCTTTCTGTATTAGCTGTTAATTATATTATTATTCTTTATTATTTATAGATTTTTCAGGTATATTATTATATTTAAAGTGGATTAGGTATATATATATATATATTAATAGCAGGAATATATAGATATAATAAAGATACTCCACTCTCTGAGAAGCCTTTAAAAGCTATTAAAAAGAGTAAAAGGATCTGCCTCTAAGCACTATTAATAAAGGCTAGAACTATAAGAGCTAGAAAGAATAGCAAATAACATAACTCTACCTATAAACAGGCTAGAATAATAAAAATAGGCTTAAAAGATATATAAAGTAATTTGCAGATCTAATTAAAAGAGATTATTAAAAAAGAGCATAAATTTGCTGAGA
The DNA here is from genome assembly GCA_036785495.1 of Colletotrichum neosansevieriae. Classification (NCBI taxonomy): domain Eukaryota; kingdom Fungi; phylum Ascomycota; class Sordariomycetes; order Glomerellales; family Glomerellaceae; genus Colletotrichum; species Colletotrichum neosansevieriae. The sequence continues at coordinate 95,829 of JAVHLV010000172.1, read as the reverse complement.
AAATCTGAAAAACTTGAGAATTAAGTATTAAGGTATTAATAATAATAATAATAATAAGTCTTCCCCCCTCTATGCTCCTCCTCCCTCCTTAACTATAGTCCTTCTGTAACAGACCTGTATACTAAGAGGGCTCTCTCAGAAATTGCACCGCTAAGTCCCACTTATTCCATCCCACTATAGAATAAATCCCTCTACTATAAGAGATAGTGCTAAAGTAAGAAGTAGTTATTAACTTACCCTTTAAATTATTAGTAATTATATAAGAATTAAAGTCTTATTATTATTATTATAACCCTAAATAATAAGCCTTAATTTTTCATAAAGTTAGTTAGTCCCTTTTTCTTTAACTTTATAAACTATATAGAATTTAAAAATCTAGGTTTTACTATAAATAGTAATATTATAGGGAATAATTTTAAAAACATTATATTTCTAAAGTATAGTTATCTTAGCTATTATAGAAGTAGAGAAAGATTCTCTTAATATTATAATAATACCCTCCTTTTATAAGTAGATAGTAAGGTTATAATCTAAATACTCTTTTACTATTAGAAATATTATAGTATTACTAATTTCTTAGCTAAGAGCTTTTACTATATTAATAATAAAAATAATATTAACTATAGTATCCTCTTATCTATTTTATTTTATAAAGTAGTTACTTCTTTATATTAGATCTATAATAGGTATTATAATAGCTTCTATATAATTCTTTAGCAGTTTACCCCTCTTATATAGAGACAGGATTTAAGGTAATATTAATATTAGCATTAGTATAGCATTATTCTTATCTAGTTCTTCTATTCTTTTAGTATTCTAGTCCAGAGAGTCCCTTAGCATATTATTATTATTCTTATTAATATTACTAGTATTATCTATATTATACTATAGATAGATAATAATTAATTAAAAGATCTAAGGTCTATATAGAAGGTTAAGTATATAGATCTTATTATTAATAATAAGGAATTTATATAGTTCTTACTATCTCTTCTTTTTATAGTAAATAAATATTAGTAAGAGTAGTAATAGCTATAGAGTTCTATATATATCTAGTTTATTATAGATAGTAAGGGCTTCTAAAACTTAGTATAAGGCCTAGACTTTCTAGAGGTCTTCTATTACCCTTTATATAGTAGCTATCTATTTTTAGATTTCTAGAGATAGAGGGAATTTATTAATAAGCTATAGATATACTTTAAAGATAAGTAATATTAAGACTAAGCCTTTTAGCTCTATAGTATTATTAATAACCTTTAAAGCTATTTAGAGAACTATCTTATAGTCTATATTAGAAAGGTCTTAATAAATTATATTATAAACTTTTTAAAGAATTATATAATATCTCTTAACCTTAATTATAAAGTTGTAAGCCTTAATAGAGACTTTAGTAATAGTTATTAATATTAAATAGAGTATACTATACTACTTAGATAAGCTAAAATTAATACTAATATTAATAATTACTATATCTAGAGATCTAAGATAGATATAAATCTAGTATTATTTAAGTATATTAAGTGCTATACTTATTAATAGATTCTATAGAAATCTTTCTATATTAAAGATAGTAGTAGTATTAACTATATAGAGTACTAATCTTAAGTTAAGATAAATAATATTAATAATAATAGTATAGTTAAAGTTATAGTTATCCTTAAGAGTAAATTTAAAGTAATTTAGAGCTTCTATATTAAGTTAGTAATATTTATAAAACTTTATAAAATATTTTAAGTATTTATATTTTAACTTAGTAGCCTAATTACTATAAAACCCTATAAAGTTTATAAACTAATAAATATCTAAAGTATTAATAAAGTTAATATAACTTAGTCTCTATAAGGTTATTCCAGACTAATATCTTCTCTATATCTAATAATAGCTATAGATAACCCTATTTATAGATAATAGAGATAATTAGGTCTCCTTATTATAAATAGTTTCTTAAATTATTAAATTAAATACCTAGTTTATCTATATCTATAAAGTATAGAAGGAAAGAGGTATTTACTAATATAATATAGAATATTATTTCTCTAAAAGGTATAGAAATAACTATTATTTCTATTAATTTAATTACTTCTCCTAAACTAAATTTAATACTTATCTTTTCTATAGTAGTAAGGTTAATTATAATATTAAATAATTCAGTCCTTTTAAGTATAATAAACTAGTTATAGCTAGCTATTAAAAATTCTATAGCTTCTATATCTAGGATAATACTCTAAAAGGTCTCTGAGAAATATCTTCTATTAAGTATAAAGATATTAATAGGGATATTATTAGTTATTTATTTAAAAGAGTTATAGTAGGTAATTCTATAGTAAGCTACTTAGTTAAGTAGATACTTAGTAATAGTATTCTTATTTACTAAATAAGTTACTTAGATATTTAGGTTTATAAATTAAGCAAAAAATAAAGTCTGCTATTTATTATTAAATTATTAATTCTCTTAAGTATCTTACTCTTCTCTAAGTAACTAGAGATATATCTTAATCTCTTTATTCTCCTTAATATTTATTATTAAATTATTATAATCCTTATCTTTATTCTCTTTATATTAAGTAAGGAATTACTAATAAGCTATCTTTAAAGTATCTTAAATTTATAAATTACTTTAAAAGTAGAAATATACTTTATCTCTCTCTTTTTATATATAGTTTATTAAATAGCAGCCTATTTATTTATAGATATAGTATCTCTATTTTTAAAAATCTTACTATTATTTTAGATTATCTTACCTAAAGTTTTAGTATAGACTAGAGTAGCTAAATTAATTATTCTAGTCTTAGCTATTATATTTATAGTCTATTTAGTATTACTTAGTATAGTATTATAGTTATAGAGATAATTAACTATTTCTAAATATAACTATATTACTAATTATAACTTTAAGCTAGTTATAGAGGCTTTTAAACTTTATTATAGAGTTTATAGTAGCTTATTTATATTTCTTAACCCCTTAGTAACCTTAAAGAAGTTAGTTGTATAAGATCTTATTACTCTTATAAATAATATCTAATATAGGTTATATCTTTATAAAAGTGTTAATTAGCAAATCTAAGGCTTTAAGCTTTATTATAGATAGATTATTATTTATAATTAATATAAATATAGTAATATTCTATTTAGTAAGATATACTTATTTAAATTTCTCTATTTCAAAATATTTACTAAGCTTAGTAATAATCTAGTCTAGATTAAGATAAGGCTAAATTTAGCAAATTATCTTATAGTAATAGTATAATACTCTTCCTTTAAGTATAATTAGAAAAGTAAATAGTGTTTATTTCTTTATAAAGCCTGCTCTCTTATATATATCCTAGAAGATATAGAGTTTTAGCTTTAATATATCTATACCTTTACTACTATACTTTATCTTATTAATATATAGCTTAGTTAGGTTTATAAATTAGTATATAAGTAAGTATATATTATTTTTAAGTCTAATTTAAGTATTTATAATATTTAGAGCAGAGTTAGTATTTAAAGTTAAACTAAGGTTAACTAGCTATAAAGCTTTATTATTTATAGATATATTCCTTTTATTATTAGTCTATAAAGATATAGACTTTACTCTTCTCTTACTATTACCTTCTATAATCTCTTTAGTAAAGTCTTTATTTTACTATAGCTTTATAAATATAGTATTTTTACTTACCTATTCTTCTACTTTCTTAGTTATCTAAAAGTAGAAGTTATCCTCTATAATAATTATAAAGAGTTAATCTATAACTTATAGAGAATTATAAATAGTATATACTCTACCTATTATAAGGTAGTTATAAAGTTATTAAATAATACTTATAGTAGCTCTATTCTAGAATTTAAGTAGTAGATTAATAAAGTTATATATAAACTCTCTCTATAAAGCTATATCTATAAAGTTATTAGCCTTATAGATCTTAAGGTAAAAGAGGATTTTAGTATTTACCTTCTTCTCTATAGTCTTATCACTAAATTTAAATATTTAACCCTAATTATAGTTATTTATAAATATCTTTATATTTAGAGAGATTAGGGGTTCTGTGATAAGTTAATAGTATAGAGTTACTATAACTAATAGGTCTAACTATAGTATTAATTAGCTAGGTATAGAAGAATTTACTATAGTAGTTAATAATATTATATAAAAGAAGGTAAATAAATACCCTAGTGAGGTTTTAGCTAGTAAAGTCTCTTATTAAAGCTTTTACTATAGTATAAGTCTCCCTTATTTATACTAGAATAGCTAGTTCTCTAGTTATTAGGTTTAGTATAGTTAAAGTAAAGTTTTATATCCTTAGCCTTAGTAATACCCCTTATAGATCTATAAAGCAGTATTACTATTATTTAGTATTATCTCCTTCTATTATTTCCTTTAAAATACTAAATTTAGTAATAGTAGTGAGGATATTATAAGTTATATAGTAATAGGTATAGTTACTTACTATAATATTATTATACTTACTATAAATAATAATCCTTAAGCCATACTTCTATCTATAAACTAAACAGAAAATATATATTATTATTTTAAAGTATAAAGAAATAGATATCCTTATTTTATACCCCTTAGTTAGGATAATCCTAGGTTCAGGCAGGTATTAGTAGTGCTAATAATAATACTATAAGTTATTATAGTATTTTAGTATCTTTTGCTATATTTACTAATAAGTTATTTACTATATACTAAATAATATATTATTTTAGTATAAAGTCACTAATAGTATTAGATTTACTCCTTATTTAGGTATAAGTTATAGTTTTAGGTTAAAGATAATCCCTCCTTAATAATTATAAAGTTAATAATAATACTTATTTTATAGTAAGTAATTTAAGTATTCTAAGTAAAGGTTTTATAATATTCTAGTATATATAAGTATAGATATTAAGAATTTCTAGTCTTTTTAAAGAATAGTAGTATAGATTTAGAGAGAATAGATCTTAAGCTTAAATATAGTAATCTAGTTAGAATATATAATTCTGTAGTAATACCCTTATTAGATTAGCTTATTATAATATTTATAGATCTATTATTTATCTATTATCTCTTATTCTTATTATTTTAAGCAGTATTTATAGATAATAAGCTATATTAGTGAAGTTATTATTTATATAATAGATATAGAGATATATTAAGGTCTTTAAGATAGATATACTATAAGTAAACCTACTTCTTATACTTAATAACCTAAGTAGTATAAAGATAAGTCCCTTATATACTAGATTATAAACTTAGTATAGAAGTTATTACTTTACCTCTTTAAGTAATCCTTACTAATCTATAGAAGTTAAGTAATATAATATATAAGGTTAACTACTAATTAGTATTAGTTTCACACTAGGATAAGGTTTATATAGAACTTAGGGCTCCCTTTATATATATATATTAAAAGCCTATAAGTTAATATATATCTATATTTCTAAGTTCTACTTAACTATGTTAGTAGTAGTATTAAACTATATATATACACTCTGTAATAGGTTACGTAACCTCATATATACATATCAATTGCAGTGTATATCCTGCTGCTTTGCGGGTTATATTGTTAGCGCAACAGTTATATAACCTCATATATATCTATCAATTATAGTGTATATCCTGCCGCTTTACAGGTTATAGTGTTAGCACAATATATTTAGATTATGATTTATAAATTAATTTATAGAAAGAAAGCTAATAATAAAACTCTAAAGTTAAATAATCTTATTAAGAATATATAAAGTAAAGTCTTAGAAATAGTTAATACTATAATCTTAGATTATAAAAAGTAGAGTATTTAGATTAATAATAACTAACTTTCTTTATCTATTTAGTAAAGACTTTTTAACCTTAAAGTACGTTAAAGAAGAGATAGATTAATAAAGAGTTTTATAATTAATAAAATAAGTATAAAAAGAGATTTAGTAAGTATTAAGTATAAATAGATTACTATTAATTATTAAAGTGTTAATATATCTTTATTAATAAAATATCCAATTACTAAACTCTAAATAAAATAGTTATTAATTTTATAAAAAAGTAACATAAAAGAGAATTAGTAAATAAAATTAACTATTTAAGGATCTCTATAAAGAATTAATAACTCTTAAAGATATATAGAGAAAAGATAGAAGTTAAAAAGATAGTATTTACTATAACTTATATCTATAAGTTATCTAAATTAGTATTATTAAATTTAGATTTAGTAATTTATATTTTAAATAACCTTAAATACTTTAAGACTCTATATAGTATTTATAATAAAAACTTTATTTTTATAAAGTCTAAGTTAATATTAATTATAGAGTATAGATCTATAACTATAAATATTATTAATCCTAAAGGTTATTTAATAAAACCCTATCTCTTTAATACTATTTATTATAGTATTATAGTAAGTAATTTTATATTCTATAGAAACTTAAAAAAGTAAGATATTTATTAAAATAATAAATTAAATAATTACTATTTTTAATAATAAAATAGTATTTTTATTACTAAAGTTCTTAATACTTATAATTAATATATTCTTAAGTATATATTCAAGAAACTCTAAGTAGTGTTTTATAATAATATTATACTAATCTCTCTATGATATAATATCTATACTATCTTAATAAAAAGAAAGCTAAAGAAGAGTATTTATAGTAGCTTATATTCTTAACTTAGCTATATAAAAAAAGCTATAATATACTATCTAGAGACTATAATATATAATATAAGAGAAAAGAGCAGAATACTCTTAATAATAATAATATATAATATATATAGCTTAGGGAAAATAATTTAATAAGTATACTAGACGCTATTAGGTTACGTAATCGTTAATAATATAATTAATAGCTCAAAAGGGAAATAATAAGTATAAATAAGTTAATATTAAGTGTCTACCTTCTAAGTAAAAGGGAGTATTCTAGAGAGGGAGAGGTGAGTTATTTATACTTAAGGCTTGGTTTCTAGAGCCTTCTATAGCTGCCTAAGCTGCTTGCTAAGCTGCCCCACTTATTTCCTTATTTAAGTTATTTATTAAATAATTTAGTAACCTAAAACCCTTTTAGGTTTAACTTTAACTTAGGCAGTAAAAGCTAGCAGTTTCCACAGCTTTCTAGAGGCTTCTTCTAACAGTATACACAGTACTAATAATACTATAATATACTATATTATATAATTAACCTCTATTATATAGCCTCTATATTATTATATATTTTTATTATAGAGTTTTATAGTATATCTCTTATAGACGCTAAGGAAGTTTATTATAACCTTAATATTAGGGAGATAAATAGCTCTAGACTTCTACTTATTTAAGTAAAGATATAGAGACTTTATAACTTTCTTACTCTTTATAGATAGACTATTAGGTTATACTTAGAATTACTATCTTAAAAACTATTTGTCTAAAACCTTAATAAAAGTATTTACTTAATTTATTAACTTAGTTAAAAAGAAGCTAAGTATTATAACTAAGATATTTAAATATAATAATAAGATATTTAAATATAATAATAAGATCTTAAAATACCTAGAGGTAGAGAGCTTTATCTAGATAATAGATATTTAAGTTAAGCTATTAATACTAAATATCTAAGCTTAAAATAGAGATAGAGAGAGAATTATAGTAGTTATAAAGATAAAGACTAGATATTTTTATTTATTATTAAAACTTTTATTTTATTTATAGCTCGAGATTTATATAGTAATAATCTATATATATAACTATACTTTATTATAGTTAAGAGATTAGAAAACTCTTTATAAACTTCTATATAAATTAATAAAGAGTAATATTACTATACTAAATATCTCCTATCTATAATAATATAGCTATAAAGTATTTATCTTAACTATATAAGCTTAACTTTATAAAAACTACCTCTAGTGCTTTAACCCTAAAGCTTAAATTAGATATCTTATTAACTATATCTTAATAAACTTCTATTAAGTATAGTATTTAGTTATAACGCTTCGGGTGGTGTGCCGCAGCGATGCAATAACCAATTGCGCCATGCGCAAAAGATCCGCCATTCCGCGCACTTCGTGCCAGAATGCACCACACATGCGCTCATATGGGCCAGTCACCGGAAGCCAGTCTCTTACATTTTTATTTATTATTTAGTGTGGAAAAGACCCTGCTCTTTTCAGACATAAAGGTTACCAAGACTTTCAAGACCCTGTCCTACAATGCCTGCAATCTGACATAATCTCAAGTACTTGCCCCCTTATTCAGCGGAGTCATCAATATCAATCCCCTGATATCAGCTGAGTCTCAAATGAATTGTCATGCAGAATGATACTGGCGAGCATGTATGTTATGTCATGGCTCTTCCCGACCGAACAAACCCGAGATAGCCAGTCTAACCCTGCTGAAAGCTCGTAAAGATATGCATATTCTGGGGAATAAGCCCCGTGGGGCGATGCCAGACGTGATTACTATACACTCCCTGCCTACCGCTCTTCTGTCGCGTGTGTGTTGTTGTGCCCCTTACGTGTGTGGATACTGGAGTCGAAATGTTTCAACGGGAGGGGCATGTCAAGGGCGGGAACACAGTGAAGACGGGAGATATCGTGTGGGCCTGATCGGTGCGAGGGAGATCGACGCAAGCTTGGCAGAGCCAAGTCTCTAGCATCACGTCAAACTTAGGTAACAACACCTCTCACAACATGAAAGCTTTTTTTCCCTAGTCATGTCCAACTCATTGGCAAGAGCTTCGTTCAATTCAGGTCGGATGCCTCGATGAGAAATTCATCCCATCAACTGAATTCCTTTGCAGTAAAGCTTCGATGCTTAGACAGTGAGGCGCAGCCACATCTTCCGAGCGCATTTGCCGACACATTCCCGCACCGCAGGCTTCGATGAATTCTAGGAATAAGCCTCCAGAGGGTTACATTGAGTATCAATAAGAGTTCCCTCGCTCTTTTCATGTGTCGGATGATCTAGATCTTTCGATTTCTGCGGTGGGTGACTGTCGGATAATAGATTTGAGTTCGAGGTTTGTCCTCTAGAGTCCCGGCCATTCAACCTCATTGGCCCATGTTCAGTGAACTCCTTAGCCATGAAGCCTTTCCCACAACGGGTTTCATTCGGTATCCTTGAACTTTGCTCGGGGCTCTCCCCTGCAGTATTCGCTGGACAGCTGAACAAGTGTTTACGTGATTTCCTTGATAGAGAGATGGGACCGAGATACTTCGGCTGATGGTTGGCCTCGAGGCTGATGACAGAAAATCAAGTGCGCCGAGACTTGATTACTCGAAAACGAGGCAAGAGGCAAGAGCCACGAAGCTCATTAAGAGTATGTCATGTGGATTGACGACAGCGAACTCTTTGTGAGACGGTTGATTTGAAGGCCGAAGCAAATATTCCACGTGTTCACTGGTTCCCGACCCAACAGGTCAAAAAGACCAGATGTATCATTGATTCCGAAATCCCGTCCTATTTTCAGTACACTAATTTCTACAACTCACTCACACACTCACCAATACCACGATGCGTTCCAGACTGCGACCCCAGACAGTGCCGTACAAGCTTTTCAGAGGCAGCGATCGTCTAAAGAACATGTCCAAAAATAACAATGTTGGTCCGTCTCAAGTGATGAAGCAGTCTAGTTCCGGACGCGGGAGCATCTTGCTCCGGAACGGATCCCACATACCATTCAACCACATGGATCCAGCCTGACATCATCAAACCACCGCAGCTGAAAGATGCCCCGCCTTGTTTGGAGTATGTCCGTTCCACCATGGTTCTTTGGCTGGGTGAATGGGTGCTCTGCTCCGTTGACTTGCCGTGTGGCCCGTTTCATCTGAAGCTTGAACCAATTAAGCCCTTCGCTTTCCGAGTCAGAGACATGGGCTCATCCCTAACAGATCGCGACCTATACCCGTCGTTTTACCCCGGGCTGGGGCTGTTTTGTCCATCAGCCTCTACTCAAGTGTTGCTGCGAAGCGATGATCCATGGGCGTCTAATATCGACACCACTACGACGCTGGATATATTGTCTGGCTTGGTGTAAGTGCCGAAAATGTGATACCGCGCATGGAGACATTCCCGGTCCAGGGGACTCAACTACAGGACGTCAACGTTGATCTGCCGTGTTAACCAGCAGACCAAGGCCTCATGGTCGGCACGCGAAAGGCGAGGGCGGCGTGTTCTTGTCGACCACCACCGGTTTGCAGGTTTGATTTTAATCGTCGAGCGTGGTAACAACATGCGACTAAGGGGATCTCCCTGCCAGTCGTTGGCCGCAGCTGGCACTCTAAAGTCTAATGCATGAAATCAGTCATCCCAATGGGTTGCCCCTTCTGGGAAGTTCGTTCTCGGCTTCTATCAGACCAAGTCAGCACGTCTGATCGCGCGGCGAGAAATCCGTCTTGAGACCGGGACATCAAATAAAAGCCATGAGTCTCACTCGAAGGGAATGACATCCTTCAGCTGGTCTCATGCCGCAAGCTCATACGGGCTCAACATCTCAAAGATCATCACTCCTTCTCTTTGATGGCCTCCAGTACTTCTTGGGAATACTTCAACTAACCTTGAATGAAGTCTCCAGGCATGAAGTTCATCGAAAAGGTCAAGTCTGATTTTCAGACAGACAGCACCATCAACACGGTACGGAAAAAGGTCAGCGCTGGGTTGCCGAGACTACCTTCAGCAACGGGACAATATCTCATCGAGAAAGTTCCTATTGTACAATGGATCTCGCACTACGATCCGAAATGGATCCTGTCGGACTTCATCGCGGGTATGACGATCGGCGTCATGATGATCCCGCAGGCCCTGGCCTACGCCAAGATCGCCACCATTCCGGGCGAATTTGGTTTGTACTCCAGTTGGCTTCCAGCAGCCATCTACGTGTTCATGGGCACTTCAAAGGGTACAGACCAGACCGAACGAATTGCGAGTTGACGACTCATCTAACCGATGCATTGCAACAGATCTCTCCACCGGACCGACTTCGATCATGGGCCTTCTTACCGCCGAAATCATCCGAGACCTCAAAACAGAAGGGTTTGCTGCCCAGGAAATCAGCTCGGCCGTTGCGCTCATGGTCGGAATCTACTCATTGGTTCTCGGACTGCTTAAGCTCGGATTTATCCTGGACTACATCTCAGTGCCGGTGCTATCCGGATTTCTGTCAGCAGCCGCCATCACGATTCTGCTCGGCCAGGTCGGCTCTCTCGTGGGTCTCGACAACGTGCCATCAGGCACCGCTAGTATTATCAACAATGTCCTCACCCGGATCCCCGAGATGGAGCCTCTCACTATTTCCATCGGCTTCAGCGGAATCGTCATGCTCTATATTCTTGAGCTCGTTGGGAAGAAGTGGGGGAAAAAGAGACCCGTGATTAAGCTCATCTGCAGCAGTCGGGCCGTCATCATTCTAGTCATCTACACGACCATCAGCTTCCTCGTCAACAAGGACAAGAAGACGCCGCTTTGGGCTATCAGCAAAGTCAAGGCTAATGGTATCCAAGCACCAAAGATACCCGCAGCCGACTTGGTTTCCAAAGTCACCACAAGGGCAATCGCTCCTCTCGTTGCGTCTGCCCTTGAGCACTTGGCCATCGGCAAGGCATTCGGCCGCAAGAACAACTATGCCATCGACGAGAGCCAGGAACTGTGCTACCTCGGGGTTACGAACACCATCAACAGCTTGTTCGGAGCCATGAGCGTGGGAGGAGCCATGTCGAGAACAGCAGTCAACTCTGAATCCGGAGTCAAGAGTCCCTTGAGCGGTACTTTCACTGCAGGTTTCATTCTGCTGACGCTATACAAGTTGTCAGGAGCCTTGTTCTGGATTCCCAAAGCCACCCTCTCAGCCATCATCGTGAGCGGCATCTTTCTTTCTTCGCCTTGATTTCTGCAGCTAATAATGGGCTTCACAGATCATGGCAGTCATCCACATCATCGGTCCAGCATCCTTGTTCTACCGCTACTGGCGAATCTCGTTTCCTGACTTCGTCGCCTCGATGCTCTCCTTCTGGGTGACTCTCTTCGTTTCGACCGAGATGGGCATCGCGTTCGCTGTGGTCTTCAGCATCGGCTACACTCTCGTCCGCTCGGCATTCCCAAAGGTGAAGACCTTTTCCGCCACAGGCGGTCAAAACAGCAAGACACCACGGGCCCGAGAAGCTGCTCCCCCTCCTGGCCCCCAAGAGATTTTCGTCCCGGAAGATGCCATGCTCGTCAGTTTCACAGACTCCATCTTCTTCCCGAACGCCGGCCGTGTGAAGAAGTCCGTCATTGAGTCGGTCAAGGTTCGATTCCAACCGCAGGCGACCACGGATCAGTCGCAGGCCAAGTCATCTGAGCGGTCTTGGAGTGTTGCATCTGCCAAACGCATCGAGATGTTGAGGAGACGCAACAACGTCGTGCCTACCAACAAGCAGATGACGGTCATGGTGTGGGATCTGACACACGTGCCGTTCGTGGACGTCACCGGAGTTCAGACTCTGGCCGAGTTGAAGGAGGAGGTCAAGCAGTATGTCGGAAAGCAGATGTCGCTACGACTCGTGGGCATGAACAACAAAGCCCGTCGCAGATTCGCCCGGGCCGGATGGAAGGTCATTGAGGACCGCGAGGTAGACGATGGCATGCCGCAGGATGCGGACGTGGTGTATGAGCGATTAGAGACGGCACTCTGGGACAGGCCCTACTCCATTGAGCGGGAGAAGGCCGGCCTGGAGGAGAAGGAGTACTACATCCCAAGAGACGAATCTTCATAGAGGCAATGGAGATATCGGCGGTTTGCGCGAAATAGCGGTCTGTGACCCTTTCATGAGAGCGAATGGTGTTTCTTTTTGCACGTCAAGTCCGGTCGGGTTTTCCATTGGTTCGGAACGGTTTGTTTCTGGAGACGGCAATTTTTTCAGTTTACCAGGGAGGCCCTGGTGGTCGATACCCTAAGAGGCGGATCTAGCATGAATGGCAAAACAGGTTCCTGAATCCTCGCAGCCCTAAGAGACGTTCGAACAAGCTTTTACAGTGGTTGAGCGGCATTGACTTCATGTGACTATCAATGCGGATACGCGGTTTGCAGAACCATTGCTGTTGAATCGTAAGACGTACGCGTGTGTTCAGTAGAAAAGGCGCTACTTGGCTTACACGTTTCCAGATCTTTTCTTTATTACCGATGTTGTTGATGTTACAGTTCTAAAAGTCATTACCCATTTTGATACCAATTATACAAGTTGCGCTTGTGCCGCTGCCTCCACCTCATTACGTCTCATCATTCTCTTTCCTAGCTTCTCCTGCAAGGTTCTGACCGCAGTCGCTCTGGCAGTCCGGGGGGTTTCCGGGGACGGAGGACGATCATCATCAGCCTCGGTCTGTGGCTGATTCCCCCGTCTTCCGAGTCTTTCCTGCAGGGTCCTAACGGCCGCCGCCCTGACAGTCCTGGGCGTCGCAGGTGTACCGGTTGTACTAGCAGACGACACAGATCGGTCATCGGCCTGAACCTGGATGGTCTGCTGCAGCTTCATTGCCCTCAACCGCTTCGCGACCTTTGACTGCATTCTCGCGGCGGCAGACGTCCGGGGTCGAGAGAAGTTGTGCACGTCTGACCTCACGGTGGACGTTGGGCTCGACGGCCGTTGCTCTTGCGAGGGAATCGAAGGGTTTCGGCTCGACGGACGATACGTCTGAGAGAGCACTCGGCTGTCCGTCCTGTTTGTGAGGCGTCGCTTACTAGAGACGTTTGATAACCCGCGGCGTCGGCGCCCTTCGTTCGGTAGCACGTCACTGTCGGGACGGATACTGTTTGCTCTTGCGCTCGATGCCACGTTCGGGTTCGAGCTCAGGGGGCTGATGTGAACAATGGGCGGTAACAAGGGCGGCTCGTCCGGGATGGCGTAGACGGTCCGGGACGTTCTCGAAGTTCGCGACGTTCTTGATGTGCGCGAACTCGATGGTCGACTGCTCTGCGTCATCCGCAGGTGATAGCTCGCTTCCCAGTCACCGTCTCTCGTCGAAGGTCTTCGGCCCAGCATTCTGTGCTCGTCTTCCATCGTCATCATGGGCGTCGGCGGTCTCATGAATGACACGTCTGCGAACCCTCCATCCAACGACGGTGACTGCATGCCGATGGCTGTCCAGCGTCTCACATCGGATTTTCTATGTTGATCGAGAATCATTGCTCGACTGCGAGGGGAGTACTCCAGTCGACGAGGCATCGATGGCAGGATGATATCTTCCGAGGGCGCTGACGCATTTGTCGATATGTCTGATGCGGTGTGGCGTAAACTGACACGGTCTCTCCACGCTCCGAGATCTTCAAAGGTTACGGCACCAGTAACCCGTGGAGTCCCCTCCCTCGTCGGCGGTTTCCAGGCAAATGCGGCTTGGAAAGCCGGGGAATCAGGCAGACGGGGCTCGAGGTGATGGCCGAAGACGGTGTTTAGCGCAGTGGGCATTGACATGCTCCTCGCGCGGCGTCTAGGCGTGCTTGTTAGCTCGGGCAACAAATCTATCAGGAATCTGGAAAACTCACATGACTCTCTGCTGCTGCACCTCATACGGGTTCTTCTTCTGCAGAGTCTTCCTCTTTCGCTTCACAAGCTTGTTCGGTTTGTGATGCCCCTTGTCTTTCTGCTCCAGAATCGTGGGTAACACCATCCGTCGTTTTTTAGCCTTCGCGGACGACTTCTGGCACTTTGCCTTGACTGGAAGCGGGATTGGTTTGTCCTTGATCATAGACACAACCTCGACAAGCCCGGGCTCCACGTCATCCTCCCCAGTAGACGTGAGCGGATCGTCTCCCCGAACGAACCATGGTTGTGAGAAGCCAACGGTTGCGAAAGGCCGATCTGCCATTTCTATGACCGCAAGTACAACGATTAACGACAGTCTGCGAGTCGGTTAGAATGGTCGCCTTCTGACATGACCAGGAGGCGCTTACAATGATGCAATACTGATTATAACATTCAACCACGGCATGTTTTGCCGAACTCCCTTCGACACGTCCAGTCCAATGTTCACCGCAACGTAGATTGTGAGTGTGACAGCGGCGACCCAGACCGGCAGACCAAGGCGGGCGAGCAGGAACGCCAAACCAGCGACATATTTGCCGTATACCCTCGGCGACCCCTGGTTCTTGATGTACGCGGTTCGGGATGCGATTAGATGCGTAAAGACGTAAACGAGGCTCACACAAGAAGCGACGAAGAAGACTGCTCGACTCAGAGGATCGAGATATTCGATTGACTCAAGGTTGCGAAATAAGACTACCGCTGACAAGGCAATACCGGCTACAGCTGTGAGAAAGAGGAATATTACAGAGACGAGGGAGAGAACGGGATAGAGTCGCGGGGCCTTTGGTGGTGGTGGTGGAGGGACGGCTGGCGACGAGTTTGGCGGCGGCGGCGGCGGCACTGGAGTCGTCGCGTCTTCATGTTTCTGGCTCATTAGTAACCCGATTCCATTCACGCTCTCCCCAGGTGTTGTCCGTGACTCTCGGTATCGCTACGGAGTCGGCGTGGTCGAATGCTATGGCATGCGTGAAAGAGTTCGTAGTCGAGATATCGCTACCAGAAGTGTGTGTGTATGATAAGAGGCTGGCCAGCAGGCATTAAAGTCGCAACTCGCCTGGTGTCGTCGCATCAACCAACCTCTGCCAAGTCAACGCCGATGGCATCGGCCTTTGTAATGGCTCCCAGTGATATGTCGCTCGAGCGGCTTGCCCGAACTCGAAGTCAGAGAGCGGACGGGAGGGGGTTTTGTTCACGCACGTTTGCATTTCATTTTCCCCCCCTCTGGCCTTGACCATTCGCCTGGCCGTCTGGAGTGTGGCATGACGTGTCCCCGGCCATTCAAAAGCGAGTGTCGCTGGCGCAATCCGATGTTGATGAGGTTCCATCCCCCGGCAATCTAGCCGGCGCATGGATGTTGACTGAGTTTCTTTGTGTGTGATCGGGTTCTCGTCTGATGTCTGGACCGCCATGTGAAACGAAATCATGAATGCGGCGCCCGGAGGGGCCCAAACTCGGCCTCAGCAAATCGGATATGCATGTACAGCAATGTTTCGGGCCTTCGGGGCCACAATCTGCGACGGGGTGATTTGGTGATGCTCCTCTATTCTCCCTTTTCTTTTTTTTTTCTCTCCCGTGTTGTACCACGGACGAGTCCGCGTTGCTCGAGCCTCGGCCCAGCTGCTGGTGAGACGAACTCGAGGTTCATAAGACTGACGCATTTCTCCAACGTGCATTTTTGGATCAAGTGTGAAGATTTCTCTGCCGGAGCATTGACATATGTATGCACTGTCGAAGTCGTCGTGATTGTACTCGGAGGCCTCCCGGTTGGGGCGACGTATCTCGACTTGCGAAAAGAATGATGAGAAATTGGTCGTTCATGGAAGTCATAGTTTTTGCAAATTACGCTCAAGTCTCAAGAATAGACTAGACGGAGGAAAACTATCTCCTCGTTATTTACTTGGAATCCTCAAGACGGATTACGTTGGATGTGATGGATTTCCAGGCGTTGATATTGGCGATGTAGGATTTACCAACTTCCACACCATTGTCGTGTCACGCACGTATCAGACTCTGCGCGCGCCTACCGCCGAGGGATCTACTGTCGTCCGACAACGAATCCATGCCCCAAAAAACCTCAATCACTCCCGTCTATGAGGGCCGGCTCATTGAAAGGACTGAGTGTTCACTTGACGTCGAATTAGTTCAGGCACCAGATACCTTAACGCTCAGGGCCAGGCACAGCATTGCAGATATGGTGTATATCAGTTTGCACATAATAATAATACAGCTATCGTATAGCCAATTGCCCGAGGCGAAGTTTTGTTCGGTTCGGTAGGCAGTACGCTTGGGGTCTTCCTCGTACGCCGCCGAGCAAACTGACAGGGAGCGTGCTTTTAAAAAAAAAAACATCTCAAAAGCTCACCGAAATCAGCCCAAGCTTGTGCATGTCTGATAACTTGTGTTGTCACCATTGCAAGCCGCCAAGCTTCAGTGGTAATCGCAGCATTCTGTGGCCTGATGCGGTTGGTTTCGGAAGTCTTCCAGCTCGAATGTTTGTTTGCAAAGACTGATGAAGCAATTTTGGCTCTCCCAGCTTTGCGTCCCGCTCCTTGCGCTGAGCCACAAACTCGTCTTCTGTGATGCCGTCCTTCAGATGCTTGTTCTGTGCCCTGTGGTCGCGGACTGTCATCCAAGCCACGGGGACAACACGGCCCTCTGGAGGGTAGTCGTGGCCTGTCCAGATCTTCACGTGGTCGGGTAAACTCAGAAGCCTGCGGCCCGATTGGAAAAGATTATTGGCGCTTCCCCCTGGGAAGTCACACCGTGCGGTGCCAATGTCCACGTGGAAGAGGGAATCGCCACAAAAGACGTTATCTGACAGACAAGGACATGAGCCAAAAAAGAAGAAAAACTTCGAGGTGAGTACAAGAGCCGCTCTCGGGTCTTACCTCCAATCTTGTATCCCAGGTGATCGGGAGTATGTCCGGGGAGATGTATGGCAGTCGCTTGGAGCTTACCAATGCTGAAGGTTTCGTCGTCTTCAAAGAGCTTGTCAAAGGCTCCTTGGCGTTCGTTCTCAGGAACCCCGTATCTCTGGCCGAAGAGGGCCTGTACCTGACCGATGCGTTTCCCGATGCCCACGGCTGGCTTGTGCCCTCGCTCAGTCTCGAGAACACGTTGGAGATAGGACGCGGCAGTGAGATGGTCGGCGTGAGCGTGCGTCTCGAGTATCCTGACGATGTTGTAGCCTCTGTCCTTGGCTAAGGAAAGTAAGCCGTCGGCGGAGGTTGTGGTTATGACCTGAGTTTCCCGATCGTAGTCGAGGACGGGGTCAATGACGACAGCGTTTAGGGTTGAAGGATCGGCAACAATGTACTGCCAGGTGCCCGTCTTGGGCTCGAACACATCATGGACGACTGGCTGCGCCGGCAGTACGGCTTCACTACAGTAGGAAGCCTTGCCGATAACCGAAGGGGAATTGCGTGAGCTGGACGAGGGCCCAAAAAGGGACTGGCTGAAACGAGATCGACTAAACACTGCAAAGGTACCTATGGGCCGTCCCGACGATGCCGAAGAAGTTCTTATTCTTGTTGGAATGGATGTGCTCGCGAGGGAGGATATCTCCTTGACCTGGTGGTGATCGACTCCTTGAATTCGACCAATTGTGGTCTCGAGCCTGCTGAATGCACAGCCTCCGGAAGACTGAGCCAGATTGAGGTTGCCGTGTAGGCGTAGGCCTTTCATCGTAGTAAGTGATGTATTTTCTGTGTGTAGGATTGTGGTTGAAGAGCCTGTCACAGTTGGATGGAGTCTGCAAGCTTTATTAATCAAAAAACCAATTCTCCTCCTTGTTGGAGACGGGGCGGCAACTCCACATGTTCCCGGCCCTCCCCGTGCCGGTCGGGGATCTGCAGCGCAGTTCGGCGACCATCTCGCCGACCAGCCGGCCCACCGGAGGTGGTTCCGAATAGCAAAAATCACGTCATTCACTGGCAACTGGCGGCCGGCTGTCGGTGCTCGGGACGGCATAAATTTGCAGCCATCCCATTCGCCAATTGAGAGCGATAGCAAGTGGGGATCAGCCCTGATCCCCACGGCGGTGCCACCAAACTAAGGTACCTTACCTTACCTAAAGCTGCCAGGCCACACCACTGTGACCCACACCGTTGGTGAAGATCGGTGCGGCGTTTTTCAATTTCTCCAGCGTTGGCGAGCCCCATTCTTTTCAAAAGTCGCAATCGATTCCCATCATTGCCTCCCGTCTCTCTCTCTCACCTTGCGCAACATTCCGTCAACGCTCACCGGCATTGCATTGCGAGGTTCTTTTTCCATTTCTCACCTCGGCCACAACCGCAACCATGTTCTCGAGCCGTGTGATGACGGCGGCGCGTCAAGCCCGCCGCGCCGGTGCAGCTGTGCACAACGCCCAGATCATTCGTACTCTCAAGACCTCGACACCAAAGAAATCGTCGGCGCCTAAGAACTCGACACCGAAGAACTCGGCAACCAAGGCGGCTTCGAGGCCTTCCAGCTCGGTAGCTTCAGGCCGGGTAGCCTCTAGCCCGGCAGCTTCGAGCCCGGCCGCCTCGAGTCCGGCGCCTTCAAGCTCGGCACCCAAGAGCCCGGCATCTGAGACTAAGAGCCCGGCAGCGGAGACCCCCGAGCCCAAGACCTCAGAGGCAAAGAAGTCAGAGCCCAAGACCGCGGCAACTGCCAGCCCGGCAGCTTCAACCTCGCAATCCAAGGCCCCGGCAGCACCTGAGAGCACGGCACCCAAGGTCGCGACCCCGGTTGTCCCTGCTGGTAGAACTCACAAGGTCGTAGTTGTCGGTGGCGGCAGCGCCGGCCTCGCAATCAGCCACCAGCTCCTAAACACCGGACATTTCTCCCAGGATGACATCGCCATCGTCGACCCGGCCGCATGGCACCACTACCAGCCCGGCTGGACCCTTGTTGGCGGTGGCCTGAAGAACAAGGAGGATCTGAAAAGACCCCTCGACAGCCTGATCGACCCTCAGCTGAAGTTCTACCAGGAGAAGGTCAGCACCTTCCACCCGGAAGAGAACACCCTCAAGCTCGGAAACGGTGACAAGCTCGCCTACGAGCAGCTCGTCGTTGCTCCCGGTATCAACATCGACTACGGAAGCATCAAGGGTCTCCCCGAGGCTCTCGCGGACCCCAACTCCCTCGTGTCCACCATCTACGGCTACGAGACCTGCGACAAGGTTTTCGGGACCATCCAGAGGCTCGAGAAGGGCAACGCCATCTTCACCCAGCCTGCCGGCGCCATCAAGTGCGCGGGTGCCCCTCAAAAGGTCATGTGGCTGGCCCTGGACCACTGGAAGCGCGCTGGCCTGTACAACCCCAGCAACCCCTCTGCTTCGCCCATCAAGATCAGCTTCGCCACCGGTATTCCCGCCATGTTTGGCGTTCCCAAGTACAGCGCCGCGCTCGACGAAATGAGAAAGGAGAGGGGCGTCGAGGGCCTCTTCCAGCATGATCTCGTTGCTGTCGACGGCAACACGGCCGTGTTCGCTCGTCCGGACGGGAAGGAGCACGTCACCAGGCCGTTTGATCTGTTGCACGTCGTTCCCAAGATGGGCCCCCATGCCTTTGTGAAGAACAGCCCTCTGGCCGACGCCGCCGGCTTCGTCGAAGTTGACCAGGCCACCACCCGCCACACAAAGTACCCCAACGTCTGGTCCTCGGGCGATGCGTCCAGCTTGCCCACGTCCAAGACCGCGGCAGCCGTCACGTCCCAGGCCCCCATCCTCGTGAACAACCTGTTGCGGTCTATGGAGGGCAAGGAGCCCGAGTCCAAGTACGACGGCTACACCTCGTGCCCACTTACCACCGAGTACGGCAAGGTCCTGCTTGCCGAGTTCAAGTACGGCGGAGTGCCGAAGGAGACGTTCGGCGACTTGATTGGTTTTGATCAGGCCGTTCCCCGCCGTGCTTTCTACCACCTGAAGAAGGATTTCTTCCCGTGGGTTTACTTCAACTCCATGGTCAAGGGAACGTGGGCCGGCCCGAACGGCTGGATAAACTAGGGAGCCCGAGAAGTGTATTTGGTGTAGATCCTGTAGCACTAAACGTCAACCTTTGTAAAAAGTACTACTTAATTCTGTTTGATTCTCCGACAGTTCCTTGTCTGCTTTTCTCGGCGATTGAACGTTCTGCCAGAGCAGCAGCCATCAGCTTGTAACTATCATCGGCAAGACGCTTGGAAGCCGCTTCAACTTTCGGAGCGTACCTTCCCGCCCGAGTGAGACAAAGTAATGGGGGTATTTGAACTCATCTGTAAACGTTCTTGCTTGAAGTTTCCGCCGCTCCTGCAACCGCCGGAAACAGAAATGTAGTGTGTAAGTGTGACAGACAAATGCCGACCACGAACACTTCAGCAAAGTCGTGTGCGATACAGCTCACAGCTGCGAGGGATGGGAAATTTCTAGGCCCCTGGGTCTTTGAAAGAGCTCGGACAGAAGTTAGAACCTCGGAGGTGGTCAGCCTGAGCAGGAGAGGATAGGAGAACGTGAAGAAATAGCCAAAAGACAAAAGGCTTACAGTACCAACCTGGGAAAGACCGAAGGATTCCCATCTCAATGAGGTGGGAAATGGGTGGCTTTTTTATGGTTTTGACAGTTACCCGATGATAACCATATCAGAAATCAGCGATAAGGAACACCGTGATACGGAATAAGACATCATGCTAATATTTCTTCGCCGAGATATATAATATATTAGTGTTTAGTAGACAAGAAACTTTGCCACTATGTACCAAAGAGAAAGCCACTGACAAAATGTGTAATCATGTATAAATTTGAGATCTGGTTGAAAATTAGGTTGATCCACGAGATCTGTCTTGATGTTTGGTCCCTGTAATTATTTCAGCGTCTTTCTGACTGCTCAACACGTTTATACTGCAGATTTTTCGACCTATATGTTTCTAATGTTCTTCTTGACCTGTGGCTTAGGAACACCTCTTCCCTTACACCATGTTCTATCAGAATACCCTACCATTATTGCGCAAAGCCACGAAACACCTCCGATGTTTCTACGAGACCTTGTGCTGATTTCTGTATGGACCTATGAATCGAAGCTACTTTTACTGCCAGCCGTCCTGAGCATCAAGGCCTGAGCATGACGCAGTCTGACACAGCTGCTCCGAGCTAAATAACCTGAAAGCAGCTCCTCAGTACATCCTTCAGTCTCTTGACTGCTTCATCAATCGTTTCCAACGATGCTGTTGAGAACGACGCCTTAAAGGAGAGATCTCGGCAATCAGTGTCGCTGTTAGCGTTGAACCACCCTCAGGAACCCATAGCTCCCTGCTAGAAGCTCTACCCATCTTGTACGTGTTTTTCGAAAAGGCTTGTCAGCTTTCGCAACGCATTGAGACGGGTAACCTCCAGTCTTGAGTTGATCCATGAGCTGCTACAACCACCGAGATGAAGTGATCGTTACGGCAGTGTCTACCAGGCGCAAATTTCCAAATGTTGCACTTGCGTGACTCTGCGTACTTTGCCATCGAGCTGGTCGTCTTCAAGCTACAGATTGAGCCCTTGAAAAGGCAAAAAGTTCCGATAGCGGCTGATTGTGACATGTCACATGCTCATCATCATGAATCGCAGTTTGTATATTATTACCACTCGTAAAAGTGATATTCGAACGCCTACGGGTAAAACATGGAGAGAAAGGAAAGGCAGAGACGGTATGTGGTAGTTCATGAATGCATAAACTACCCGGACGGCTGCTTGGCGACAAGTTGTCGGTATAGAACAGCCAGACCTTTGACGTGTATTATGCCGAGGTACGGAGGACGATTTGATTTTAAAACGCGATCAAGTCTTTCCTATTCTTTGAATTGACAGAACATTTTATGCTACTTGCACGCCCGCCAAATGCTTCACACCAATAAGAATGCTGCATGGCGAAGAAAAGTCCTGGACTCAGAGTCCCCGTCCAAGTTCCGACAGGGCTCTGGGAGTATTCCACTCTACAACTCTACCTTCCTTCAGTAGCGAAACCTTGTCATAATTCTCAACGAATGAACTCCTGCATCATTGCTTCGGTCTTCTGATCAACACTGTCCAAGTCAGTCGCTATCTCTTGTCTCAGGCGTTAACCTAAGTAAGCAACTTACCTGCTCGTTGCTTCATCAAGCATCAAAATCTAGCTTTTGTTAATCAAGGCCCGCGCCAGAGCTAGAAGCTGCCTCTCACCCGCTACTAGCTCGGCGTCCAGGCCACCCGCCGTCTCGCCACGGCTCCAATCGAAGTCTCCAGCGCCGTCCATTTTCCTGATGGTCCACGCGAGCTCTTGATTGAAACCCAGGACCGTCGCAATATATTTCCCCATTACACAGAGGATGATCAGCTTGATGACGCAGGAGCAGTAACTGGCCATGCCACAGTGCGGACGTAGGCACCATACTAGTAGCAAAGGTTATGGCGTTCGAAGGCAGAGTCGTATCTATGAGATTTAAATATTGGCTGAATCTACGGGAAGTGTTAGCAAAAGAGAGTGACGGCGAGTCCTGCTCGAAAAGAATTGTAGAACCTGTTTGTGATCGAACCAGTGCCGGTTGATTGGAAGAAACTGAGCGGCGCACTATAACCCATGAGCTTTTCTTTTCTCGCCATGACTTCTTCGTTCACCTACCTCAAACATGCTTGAAGCAGCTCCGAATGCAGGCCAGATGCCGTGTTACTAATAATACCAATGAACATCAACCTTAGAGGAGCTACTAGTCTTCTTGTTATGCTTGTAGATGTAGGGAGCGATACAACTTACCAGCATTCAAAAGTAAGGGCCGCCATGTTGAGGGACATCAGCAGAGCGTATACCCCGAGATACCTCTCGAGATTCTCGTTTGGGTGTTCTCCGTTTGCCTCAACGCACCACTGGAGCCAAATGGCTGGCACACGATTTAGCAGCATCCTCGCACATCATTATTCGTGACGGGCTTACTGGTGAATCCCGAACAGAAAGACTCGGTGACGGTGGCAGCAATGAACAAGCTGAGTTTGATCCATCCGCTCTGGTCAAAGTCGTATTTGTAGACCGACCAAGATCCATTCACACCAGCACAGCTAGGGATAATGAGGACTCGTCACCGCACCGCCGCACTTGGCGATGTACGGCAGGTCTGCTCGATTCGAGATAGTGAGATGATTGGATGCCCTGGGCACATCATCAGCTAAAGCGGCTAGTAAAAACGTAAACATCGCTTGAGCTTTTTGCATCCTGCATATTGCCAATTCGACAGAAGCTTTCGATTATCAAAGCCAAGATTTCATTTTACTAAACTGTGGTGATTCAGCGTAGAAGAAAGGGAATCACTTCTAAGAGAAGATTCTCGCAAACTTCTCAGAGAGAGCGCACCGAGCAAGGGGTATGTTGTGATCGCTGATCCCATCATTGCTTCTCATTCTCCGCCCCGGACCCAAGAATCCCGGGGCGGACTCCCCGCACCGTCGTTGCAAGTGCACCTCACTCTCACTCTCACCAGCGACGGGCCCACCGACCACTACGGGCAGGAGTATAACAGAATCGACAGGAAGAAGCAGCAGGTCTTACACGCGCAGGAAACGAGCCGTGACAGCCTGTCAGTTCTGCTGTCTCCGCAAGACCAAGTGCGATAGCGCGCGGCCCATCACCGGGACACCACGTCTTTGACGGTGATCTAGAGCAGTCCAGCCGGTGCGAAACCTCGCGGACGCTGTATTCTGCGCTCCGATGTGAGTCCATGCTGCGATGGCCCGTCTTCGAAGGGGTGATTCCGGAAGAAGATGCCAGGATAGAGTCCTTCGTTCTTGAATTCGGTGGGGATCTCTCGTTGTCGTTGTCGGGCGTGAGGGACGACGCATTGTCCCGCTATGCCAGAAGTTTTTGATGCACGTCCATCCGCGAAACTCCATTCTTGAAGGACGGGACCTAATGATCTATGCCAAGAGAGCAACGGAACTTCTTCTCGCAGCTACTCGCGTGCGCTCTAGCATGCTTAGCAACCCCGTGGACCCCGTCGGCCTCAGGAGCACCGCTCACGACGAGGGCCGCCCTCGAAGACGTGGCAGGCATGGCCCTTCCCGCGATCATGGAACCAGAAGACTGCGGCGTAGCAGACGCCTACTACCTGGCCGCCTCAAAGCGCATCGGCTTACTGGGTCCATCCATTCTCGACATCCAGTGCCTCTTCCTGGCCTCCATGTAAGAAAAGTGTCGTCTCTAGCCTCTG
Source organism: Colletotrichum neosansevieriae (assembly GCA_036785495.1). Lineage (NCBI taxonomy): Eukaryota > Fungi > Ascomycota > Sordariomycetes > Glomerellales > Glomerellaceae > Colletotrichum > Colletotrichum neosansevieriae. Next base: position 71,164 of record JAVHLV010000172.1, on the reverse strand, counting down.
AGGGCATGCTTCTACATCCAGCAAGCCTCAACAAGGCTCCAAGCCCACCTTCTCCAAAGAGGACGACGGCCCTGAAAAGAGGCGAGCGGCCGGGAAGAACCGACGCATCCCTTAGAGGCTTAGAGCAGCGGGTGTTCTGGTCGTGTTTCAAAGCAGAGAAGTGCGCGCCCCATTCGGTCCTTTCGTGAACACCATGCGTCGTCAAAGTAAAAAGGGCTCTCTGACGAAACGAAATTTCCCAGTGAAATCCTTCCGACCCTAGGTTTGAGATCCAGCGGCCTGGAAGACTTCACCTACCCAGACTCGTTCCCCGCCCCGCCCTCAATCCTGTCCTCCGCCCGGCATAACACCGCCGACTACGCCTGGTCCCCAATGTCCGACGAACAGCAGCGCGTGGAAGAGGAGCGGAGCTGGCTCTACTACCTCGCCAAGATACCCCTCCGACGCACCATCAAAGACACCATGGCCGTCCTGTACCGTAAAGGCGAGGCCTACTGGTTGCAAAACGAGCATTCGCTAGTGCGACAGTACGACGAGTTCGAAAGGGAAATTTCTGAGCTGTGAGTCTGCGGTCCGAGAGCCAATGGGGGAAAAGGGTTTCCCGGCCGAAATGCTCCCCGTTAGACTTGTTACTGGGCTGATGGTTTGGTGTTGCACCATTAGGCACTCTCATCTTCCGCCCCTGATTCAGTTCGACGAGCACCATCACGCCGACAACGAGCTCTCGTTTTACCTGCAGGGCCGCTTTCAGGGGTGACGCTAGTCGTCCGTCGCGGGTCGTCGAGCTGGCGCAGAATGGCGTATCATCACCGGCACTTCCTGTGCTTGATAGTCCTTGCCGCGAAATTGAAGAATGGGCCTGTCAAGGCGCCTCCGAATTGGACTTCATTGATCAGGTTGGCGTCGAAGGTCATGCGCCGATGGGGCAGAGAGGCCCGCGATGTTGAAAGAATGAGATCTGCCTTGGAACGTTTGTTCAACCGGGTACAGGCGATGGCGGGACCGTAGATTCACTCTCTAGGCTAGCACGAAGTTTCATTTTGGCACTTTGTGATACATTCGGAACTGCTGACTGACACGATGTGTCCCTTGCGTTCGCCAACTTGGCTTTGTCAGTAAGAATCGATATGTGGCGGCGGAAAGGCTACTCTGAAGCCAATATTAGCCGACCGCAAAGCCAAGCCTGTATCGTTGCAGCAGATTAAGCTGCAATGAAACGGGTTTGGTTGCCGTGTCTTGGTGCAAGACCCTGCGTGATAGAGGAAACCGGACTTTTGCTCGGCGATCTAGGGAGCAATGCATCAATTGGACGTCATCTGACGCCTTGGTCAACCTTATTCCGGCAGTTGAATGATCACAACTCCATATGCATTGGCCCATCCTGACAGCCGGACCGCTCACTTTCGAGACCGCTCGTCAGTGCCTGCTACCTGCGCTCCCCGCAATCAGGAAGGACGCCGTGAGCCTGTAGTTGGCCGACTAGGGGAAATAACTTCGGGAGACCTGAACCACCTTCTCGGGATCGATCACGACGCACACTTGTGCAAGCTTCCGATGGCTGGTGTGACGTCCAAATCCTTCAATGGGGGTGGCAAAAGGTGCAGTCACAGAACGACGTTGGGACGAACTAGTCACGGCATCGAAGGTCCTTGATGCCGACAGTGTGTGCAACCCCAAAAATCCCAATTCAAATGCGATAGCTCATCCCACTACCAGACCCCGACGCCCACAGAGCACGGCCATTGGGGGAGGCTGGAGGTTGGCTTGCAGTGAGGTCGGGTGGCTGATCCTTTTCCCAGCTAGCAAAATAGTTGGCAGGTGACATCGAAAGCCTATTGTTGGTTGGCATCGGGCTTGATCTTTCTCAATATCTTGTCCGACCGCCGAGTAGGCGACTTTCACTTGGCGGCGAGTTGGCGCGAGATTGTGGCGGCGAATTGATCGGGGCCATTCTGAACCGCATTGAAAGCCTCAACCACGCCATCAAAAAGTTCTGGGCTGTGTTAGAGAGCCAACGGTGGTGGGTGGCGGGTGGCGAGTGCCATTGGCGATTTGAGTTGCGATGTTACAGTTCTGTTAGATAAATCGTGCGACGTGACGCTAGAATCCGGTGGTTTGGTTCCAGTCACTTATTGATAGTTTGTCTTCTCGCAAAACACGAAAGGCATCATTGGCATTTGGAATGGGAGAAGAGAGAACGATAGTGCTCGGCCATACGCCAAAACTGCGTCAACGCCAGACAAATACGCCGCGATGCCAGAGACCCCCCGCGGCACTCATGTGTCCCATGGACTCGGGATGGCCTGGGGGGCGCTGGATGATACTTTTTCTTTTCCCCCTTCCTTTGGCCGGGGTCGGCGTTGCCCCTTTGTGTTTTGGTCTCGTGGGCCACTCCAGAAAAAAAAAAACGAATTGTGGACGAACTCCAGGTCTGGGCCAAGACACCAACACGTGATGAACATCGTGTGTGTGAAAGGTCCACTTTGAATTCTTCAATGATCCTCGGTCTTGGACTTGTGTGTGTTTTTCCCTGGTTTTTCCGTCTGAGATCGGGGCGTCCAGGAATATTGAAATGACCAACACTCCGCAGTGGGGGCCAGAGAATTTGAACACTTTTCCCGTTTGTTATTGAAAGAGGAAAATCCTTCCGAGCGGAGCCAGCCCGACATCGTAGCGTAGCCGTGGACCGCAGCCGTGGCCGTTGTAGTCCCGGATTACCCCGTGGAGTGACAGTTTGGAATCCAGACTTCTTCGTATGATCAGGGTGGAACGGCGAAAAAAACACGGCCGGCGTCGCGCCAGCGGTTGCCCATGGGGAAGAACAAAGGAAGAAAGAGGAGACTCTCTTCCCCCCAAACATAGACCAGTCCCAAACTCGGCCGAAAGCCGAGGGCGATGGGAAAGCAACTGCTGGGCTGTTCTGGATTCCGGGGTTCGCTAGCGATGGGGCCGTCATCAAAGACGGGCCGATGTCACGGCCTTGACAGGTAAGAGTAAGCACCTGCGACGGAGCGTCGACCAGGATGGCTCGGAACGCACCCACAGCCCGACAGCCGGGGTGTTTCGTTCTTTTGCAGGGAGGCCTGCCGCTGCCGCTGCCGCTGCCGCAGGCAGTTGGTTGCGCAAACGCTGGGACTTGGATGATTCTTGGTAACGTCTTGGTCACTCTCGGTCGGGGGAACCCGTTAACACGGGCGCATACCGAGTCAGGCGGTTAGGTGGTACGAGGTGACATGCGTGTTTGTTGTTCGTTTGGTGCGGTCATGATCACGGTCTCGGGACACACGCCGAGTCTTTGATGGACTGCGAGTGACGCGCGGCGTCTTGAGAGACCCCGAGAATCAGACGATGAAACACGGATCTGGAAGACGAAGTGGCACTCATTGGATACCGCGGGGTGAGAAAAGCTGGAGATGCCTGGCTTTGCTTGGAGTTTGTCCTTGGAGACCACGATATCTCTCCAGATGGCCCGACAGACAGACAGACAGCAGCGCCTGGCGGTGCATGTGAGGAAGATCCACAGCGGACAGGAACTCGGCCAATTTCTTAGCCAGAGCGGGCGGCATCTACTGCATCGTACGTAGAGGGATCTGATTCTGGAGGCAGTTAGTGTTCCCAAGTACCACCGAGCATTGGCCCAGATGGAGCCAGGGCCGGGGATTGGAGGAGACACGATGGGTAATTTGGGGAAAGAAGTTGGGGGAAGAAGGAGGAGGGTGGGTGGGATGAGATGGGATGGGCATCATGCAGGCCGCATGGCCAGGCAGAACGCGAACCGCGACTTGGAAGCCAAGGCGAGATTAGGGCGAAGTCGAATGGCCCGAATAGCTTCGACCTGGGAACCCAAGCGAGACGACAGATTGTGCTGTTAGAGTTGTCTCTGGGCATTTGGACGTGGAGCTAGAGAGAAGGGAGTAAAGTGGTGTTTCTGTATATCCGGAGAGGGCAGAGAGGATCACGATGCTGCAGCGTGCGGTGCGGGAGAGCACCGACGGCCTGTCTCGGGCGACCGGCTCGTAAGGTTGGGGTTGTTAGTACCGCCGGGGTAAGGAGGATGGCCCTGGCCCTGGCCCTGGAGGCTGGATCAGGATTTTCGATCAGGATAGCAACTCACGTCAACCGGAATCTGTCTGTCGGGACATTCGTAAACGAGGAATCGGAGGCTGAAGTGCTAGAGCGAAAAGCTGATGAGAAGCAGAGACATGTGCCAGAGCCAGGGAGCTGCAAAGCACTGGCCCAACCGCGTTCTTTGGCACCGGTATCTGGCAGTCCATCTGCGTGTCTCTGTCCAGCTCGTGCAGCTGTGTCTCATTTGATGCTTTGGCGACAGTCCTGCTCACTCACGATGGCGGCCGCAGAAGTTAGAATCGGCAGGCTGGTGGTTGACGTGGAAGACAGCGAGCAAGTCAAACAGAGACAATACGTACCGAATTCTGTAGCCATTTCCGTAACGATTTCCAGCAGGAAAGGTCAGGCCAGACAGGACCACCATGACTCTAACAGGGGGAGGATGAGCATGGTCAAGGGCAAGGGCAGGGCGCCTTGGGTTCTGCTGCTGCACTACGAAGTACGTACCTTGCCTCAGATACGTACATAGAATATAGAAGACCAAGGCACAGGCTAAGAGAAGGGAGGCGCGAAGCCAATCAGCGCCACTGAATCGGCCGGGGAAAGACCAGGACAGCACCGCATGTTGGGCTGCTCCTGCTCTCGGCGCTTCTATGGCGCTTTCCCCAACTGAAGCTCCAGAGTTCCCCTCTTGGGCTCCTCTCCGGGGCACTTTTTAATGTGGCCTTTTTCATACTTTTATTCAAGTCTTTCCTTGTATTCACCATCGGGTGCGAACCCTCGGGGTGGGGACCCCACCAATTTGCGGGTGAGGTAGCCTAATTAGAGGAAAATAGAAATTTAAGGGGGAAGCAGGGGAAAAAAAAAAACATCAAAAATTTTCATCGTGAGATTACTGTGCAGGAAAAAGACGGAAGAAAACAAGGTCCGGACGTCAACCACGGGACTCGACAGACAGATGGGCGCTTATCCACAACCGGGAACATGTCGTTGACAGTGACAAGACTCGTCAGACTTTTCTCTCGTGTCTCTCCCTCCCGTCATTGCAGCATGCTTCACCTCACCCGAGCCTCCCTCCCCTGCAAGCAAAAAACACCATGGCATAGCATTTAGTGCCCTGTCGAGATTGGTATGCAGCTTCTTTCTGCACGAGCTCGGGGCCAAGCTCGGCACGTTCAGTCTTGGCAGACAACTGCCCTCACTGACCCCTCCCCCGCCGCATTTGTGCATTCGAATTCGATGATGGGTGGAGGTTGTCGACGACGTTTTGGTTTGTCGACGAACCGGTCGCCTGTTGCGCGCTTGCTTGCGGTAAAAGGTGTGTCGAATCAGTGATGCACTGATGATCAACTGACTTTTGGAAGGAGTGTCACTTCCGCGTTTAGTATTGCAGGGGGGGGGGGGGGGGGGTTGTGGGCCCTGCAGTCTTCATTGACCTCTGCAGAGCTAATTTGCCAACTGGGACATCGTGTCATTGGCTTTTACACGTCCAACATTTGTCACGTAAAGGCACTCCCAACTCGACGCTACTGGCTCTATCCCAACTATGACTAAAAGACCAACTTGCCTAAGAGTTGTATAGAAAAGTCGAGACCAAGTCCAGATCAGCACCAACAAAAAGGCAGGGGGAGAATATAGATAAGGTACACGAGTAGGCACTGGTGGGCCGGGCCATTGAGGGGGGGAAAAACACGGACGGAAAAAACAAGTTGGTCAGAAGGGACATGCAATTTTGGGCAGTCGCGCGTTCGTGTCGTTGTCCCCGTCCCGTGGTCACGCTTCATGCCTGCCCATCCTCGTTCATGCCGAGAGCGGTCAAGGGTCTGGATCGAGTCTAGTGTCGATTCATCAGCGCCAGAGTGAGCCCCGCAAAACGCCACGCGACGGCGAGACAACGGCGAATTTCCCCAGCTTTTTTTCCCCCCTCTTCGCTCTGGTGTTATGTTATTTGTTAATCAGCCTTCAATGCACAAAGCCAGACGGGCCCCGTGACTAGCTGACTCGAGGAGTGGCTGCGCGCACCAGAAGGGGGTACCGAGGGAGGTCCCGGTTAGGGGCTGGGGGGGAGGGAGGGGTCCCCGGGGGGCAAGACGGCTAGAGTCCCCAGTATTGTTCCCCAGGGGACCACTAACTTTGGTCTCAAAAGTAAAAAGCTACCTCAGACGGTCATCGTACCTAGGTACTTTTTAGTTCCTACCTCACCTTTGGTGGTAGGTAAGATAAGGTAGGGTAGGGTACTTCGGGGTAAAAATTAGGGCACTCTGTCGTCTTCTTTTTCTTTTCTAGTAAATGTTTTAGCGCTCGTCGTGGCAGACGCCGCCCGCTTTCTGCCGCTGACGAGTCGTCGTTCAATTGAACAGCGGCCGCTAAACTGCGGTTGGCGGTGGTTTGTTTCTAGACACCCTGCTACCTTTGGTAACTAAGGTAGGTACCTACCTACGTGGCTTTGGGGTAAGGGAAGGTCACTAAAGGTGCCTGAACTCGCTGTCTTCGCCGTATTTAGGTCTGATCAGACTGCTGGTGTTGGGGGAAGGGGAGGGAGGACCTTGATGATAGTGTCGTCTTGCGGCATGTTGACGCGGACTTGGATGGATCAGATACCGAGCTCTTTCTGCGTTCCCGTTTGCGTGCGTTTTGTTGGCCGTACTGTTTGATATATATATATTCCATCACGTTGCTATAGGTAGTCGGTGTAAGTTGTTGTTTCAATACAGCATGCTCTCTGATAACCTTTGTCTGGTGACATAAACAAGATGCCCTCAACGAGAGTTCATTACTTCTAGAGCCATGTTTGCAGTGTTTCTTGATGCTACTGAAGAATAAGGCAAGGTAGGATTCACGATACCTACCTTAGGTACGCTACCTTGCTGTCTGTCAGTGAGCCAGTCAGTCAGCAGGAAAGGTACAGAGGAGAGGTACCGTCCGAGGGAAGGTACATTCCATGGTTGACAGGCACTAGGGGGCAACCTTGTCGTCCCTAGCGCATTCCTGCCCTCGTCCTCGTCCCAGTCCTCCCCTTCCTTCCCCCCGTGGCCTGCTGCCCGCCCCGCGGCTCCCTTCCCAACTCGTCGGAAAGGCCCCAAAAGTTATCGGCCCTATTAAGCATCAGCTCCAATATGGGGACGGCTAACCATCTGGGTCTAACCCAATAGGAGCTCGACCTCTCGCTCTCAGTCTCACTCACCAGACACCCACGCACGCACTCATTGACACTCACTCCGGTCTCCGGGTCACTCACGAGGGAAGACACGAGGGGCCTGCCTAACGTTCCATTCTCCGGTACCACCTCGATGGCTACCTAGGTACCAGAACCAGGACCAGAACGAGAACTAGACGGAACAACTGAAGACGGCTGATAAAAGGTCCCCATCTCGCCCTCCTCGCATCGTCTTTTCCCCCTTCCCTCCTCACGAGCTTCTCTCTTCCCCTCGACAGGCACCCCCTCGTCCTTTGTACATCACAAGTTCGAATACCGCCCAGCTCCGTGGTATCTTCAACAAGCAAAGTCAGTCAACAACAAACATCTCCAGCACCACCATGGAGAAGGAAACCGGCGGTGTCACCCGCGAGCCGGTCGGCTTGGCCGTCACCGAAGATGTCGGCCGTATCGAGGCCCCCGTCACCTGGAAGGCCTACATGATTTGCGCCTTCGCCTCCTTCGGAGGTATTTTCTTCGGATACGACTCCGGTTACATCAACGGTGTTCTGGGTAACCAGATCTTCATCCGCAGCGTCGAAGGTCGCCCTGCCGACACCGTCAACGAATCCGACCAGTCCCTCATCGTATCTATTCTGTCCTGCGGTACCTTCTTCGGCGCTCTCATTGCTGGTGACGTCTCCGACTGGATCGGCCGCAAGTGGACCGTCATCATCGGCTGCGGTATCTACATGATTGGTGTCGTTATCCAGATGCTCACTGGTATTGGCGCTCCCCTCGGTCCCATCGTTTCTGGTCGTCTCATTGCCGGTATTGGTGTGGGTTTCGAGTCCGCCATTGTCATTCTGTACATGTCCGAGATTGTAAGTCCTTCGCCACTATTTGATCAACCTTTACGAACACCTGCTAACACGTCTCCCAAAGTGCCCTAAGAAGGTTCGTGGTGCTCTCGTCGCCGGTTACCAGTTCTGCATCACCATCGGTCTGCTGCTCGCCGCCTGCGTCGTCTACGCTACCAAGGACCGCAATGACACGGGCGCCTACCGCATTCCCATCGCCATCCAGTTCCCCTGGGCTATCATCCTTGGTGGTGGTCTGATGCTCCTTCCCGACTCTCCCAGATACTTCGTCAAGAAGGGCAGACTCGCAGAGGCCGCCGATTCTCTGTCTCGCCTCCGTGGCCAGCCCAAGGAGTCCGAGTACATCCAGGTCGAGCTTGCTGAGATCGTCGCCAACGAGGAGTACGAGCGTCAGCTGATTCCCTCCACCACCTGGTTCGGCTCTTGGGCCAACTGCTTCAGCGGTGGTCTCTGGAGGTCCAACTCCAACCTGCGCAAGACCATTCTCGGCACTTCCCTGCAGATGATGCAGCAGTGGACTGGTGTCAACTTCATCTTCTACTACTCTACCCCCTTCCTCCAGTCCACCGGCGCCATTGACAACACCTTCTTGATCTCCCTGGTCTTCACCCTCGTCAACGTCTGCTCCACTCCTCTCTCCTTCTGGACTGTCGAGCGCTTCGGTCGCCGCACCATCCTCCTTTGGGGTGCCACCGGCATGTTGATCTGCCAGTTCCTCGTCGCCATCATCGGTGTTACCGTTGGTTTCAACCACACCCACCCCGACCCCGCCGACGCCACCAAGAGCATCGCCGACAACATTCCTGCCGTCAACGCCCAGATCGCTTTCATTGCCATCTTCATCTTCTGGTTCGCCTCCACCTGGGGTCCCGGTGCCTGGATTCTTATCGGCGAGGTCTTCCCCCTCCCCATCCGCTCCCGTGGTGTCGCTCTCTCCACCGCCTCCAACTGGCTCTGGAACACTATTATCGCCGTCATCACCCCCTACATGGTCGGTGAGAAGCGTGGCAACCTCAAGTCGTCCGTCTTCTTCGTCTGGGGTGGTCTCTGCTGTTGCGCCCTGGTTTACACCTACTTCCTTGTTCCCGAGACCAAGGGTCTGTCTCTCGAGCAGGTCGACAAGATGATGGAGGAGACCACTCCCCGCACCTCCGCCAAGTGGAAGCCCCATGAGACTTTCGCTGCCGCTGTCGCCAAGGACGGTGTCCTCGACAAGGCTGTCGTCGAGCACGACCTCCGCCGCACCGGCTCTAATGTCTAAACTATCCCATCTTCGTCTATAGCACATGATACGGAATACCCGTGCCGTATTTTTCAGGAGAGGCACCTGTGGAGTTGAGCCCAGATTCGGGCATGACTGGTTAATGCGAAACGTTGAATGGCGTGTGGAGGAGTAACGAAGTCAACATCTCACGATTGTGATATCCCATATTTTCAAACCACTCTAAACAGTAATGCAAAACAATTTCAATGAAATTTGGTTCGGCTCATTTCCGCGATGCAAGGGGAAAAAAATATTAGCTTCCAATTACAAATGCCCAATGTACCCGGACCAGAATGTTCGGGGGAAAGCGGACCGAGGTTACGGGGCATCGGAGCCTGACGACAACCTCAATAAGGTACATTATTCATGCTGACCTTCCACTGGATCCTACTCCATCGTGACCCCCATGTGTCATTGCCGGGGGGGTAGGGGCCTTTAGACAACCCACCCGTCGTCAAACCCCCAGTTCCGTACGCTCCCGGCCTTGGCCTGATCCGGCAGTTTGGGCGGGGCGGGACCTCGCGGGAGTTGCTACCCGGCGTCCGCCCGTCTTGGCTGCCACCCCCCAAGCCAGGCCGTGTCACCGAGATGCTGCGACGTTTGCTCCAGAGAGCGTGTTTCTTGAAATCTCGGAGACGTCGAATGTTGCAAAGCTGAACATGCTGCTCATTGTGTAATCATGGCAGGTGAGCTCCTGTTATGGACGTCTCCCCGTAAATGTGACGATGGCTGTTGGGCCTGTCTGAGGAATTGGTCACGTATATGTAGCCGTTATGGCTACGTTACGTCTAGCCAGCATGGAATAATATCTGACCTAAGGCACTGGCTGCGACTTGAATAGAACAGCGGATGGTGCACTTGTTATTCTGACTGGAAGTTGCCTTTAATCGGAACATGTCAAAAGCCGGCTGTGCAGCCGGCGTGCGACGAGGCATGGGCCAAGAAAGGATATGGGTAACTTTGCAGATTTGCGTCAAGCTGTGCCGTACAAGAACATTGGGCTATTGGGGCGAGATAGACCAGACGGGTCCCGCGGGGCGGCTATTCCTCGAGGGAAACTTTCGACTCTAGTCTTCCGCCCTAGAGCTGCGCTTCTCATCCAACTCCAAGTGCTCCGATGAGCCGCCGCCGCGGCGAACGCGGCGGCGATTTTCCTCCAGCGTCCTTTGCTTTGTCTCGGGGGTAGTACAAGTAAATGACGCCGAAGAACGCGACGCAGCAACCGACGAAGACGCCTCATCAGCATCTTTGATTGCAACCAGAAATGCTGAGCTGAGATATGGCTCCGAGAGAAAGCGTGGCACGAAAATGACTGCGATGATCTAGTCAGCCACCTCCCAAATTTATCGCAAAATTTGCCTCTTTGCGGGGGTTTGAGTGTGTTGCAGCTTGACGGCGCAAAAACGAGCCGGTTGGGTCCTCCAGTCGGCCGGCCTTGCGAATATCAGGATCCTCCGGCTCACCCCGCGCCGGACGAGTGTAAGTAAGTGTCCACCGGTATCTAGTGCGCACCACGACATATAAAGGTCCAGTCCACCTCAAGCGTCAAGTGGTTGATTCGTTATCCGACTTGAATGTTGCACACGACTTCTCCAATTAGTCGTTTTGCAATTAGTCGTTTTGGTTCGTTCTCATGTGGGGAAAGACGACTTGCTGATCTCCGAGGTCGATCATGACGACGCTCCCTCCTGCCGACGCCAGAGTTCGAGCAAAGACGGCTCCAATGGGGCCAGAGCCCACGATGAGGATGTCGACCTCATCCAAGCGCTCTCTGTCAGGCACAGATCCCATACTGACAGATTTAGATGGGTAAGGACTAATGTTTAATGTAATGTAGTAGTTAAAGTACGATGGAAGATGAAAAGCTTGTCAGCGATGGGGTTTGAATCCCGAAAGTATGCTTGGATTTTATATAGCTAGAACAATCGACCATCTGAAGGATCACATGAACTCGAACCCGAAATACCCTTTTCTGTCTTCAAAGATCCTATAGATGGTTGCGAGTTGTTTTCGGGGAACATCCGTCAACCCGTATGACTCGTGGGACGGGTACCCTGCATCTCACTGCTCAGCGCGGCATGCCATAGCACAGCGTTACTCAAGATACTGCAGTGAGCACAGTAACATATATACAGATAGCCAGTAAGGCGCTTATAAGCCCTTAGCAGCTTCGGTCAAGGCTGGAGGATCACAGAATGAGGGGTCTTCGGAATCTTTCCTGTTGTACGATCTGAGAAGTACAGGCCCCTGCGTGGATACTTACACAGAACAGTTGGGATTGATTCCGTTACCCAAAGTGCTTAATAGTGCTGTCAAGAATTAAGAAGCTCCCGAAGATAAATATCATCTAAAATCGGCTCTAATACAAACGTTGAACTTACAACTCTTAACACCAATTTCATGGGGCTTTAGTCTTCCACCTGCGTTTTTGCAGCGGAGACTAGGAGACTCAAAATCTATAGTTGCTCCTATTAGTTCCAACCCCATTTTCTCAAGACGGCATCCACAATCGTCGATCGATGTTGTCCACGGGACTCAAGAGTGATTACGGCAGGACAATAACTCACACTTAATCAGGCTTGCCAGCGACTGCTGGCATCACTTCTTCGAACTTATTGGCGTTCGGCATTCTGTGGCTTCTCCAGTTGCCATTCGCATTTGTGCACCCCAGCAAGATAAACATGGTGCTTCGCATCAAATCAGTATTGGCTCCCAGCGGCTTGATTGCGACCATGATATGGGCATTGGTCAGATAATCATAGCTACTCGCACCGTTGTGTACAAGCTCATGTGAAGACAGGTTTCAAAGCACGGGACTGACTTCCAAGGTCTCAGCACCGCAGACGCAGCGACCAGCGCGGCACTGGGATGGTCTTTCATGAAAGCCTTAAACACCATCGTGTCAAACGTGATCCCTCTGTTGGTAAATATTTAATATTTCCGACTTATCGCCTTATGGTAGTAGGCCGAGCCAGACGATTCCAATGCCACTTGGCCTCGTCATCAGCAAGCCACTAGTGACAATTTTAGGGATGGTCATCACGGCAGCGGGATATAAACAATTCAGCGAAGTGAGTGGCGACTTCATTAATATTGTCCAAATACTGATATGCGAAACGCTTATTGGAATCTTTGGGACTTTTACTCAAGCGTTCTTGACAGCTATTGGAGTCCTGGTGCGAGAACACTAGTGTTCCTTGCTGCGGGCATTCAGGTGAGGGGCATTTTTGATCTTGCCCATCTTGTAACTGCCACACATGTTTCGCTGATTGACACGTCTCTTCCTCGTAGGTCTTTGCGACCTTTGCAACAAACTTGAGTAGCAAATCCATCCCGGTGGGAAAAGATCTGGCTGGATCATTTCCGCGGCATTTCACCATTGTCCGTGGTCATGTCCTATGTTTCCTGTTGGTATGGATTTGTGGTAAGAAGAATCGCAATAGATGTCCGCTTGAATACCTAAGATGAGACTGACTTGATGGTGGTCTAGTTCCATGGAAGCTTACTTACTCGGCTGCTTCATTCCTGACGTTTATAGGCTCCTAGCTATGCTTTATTTGCCCTATCGTCGCATGCATGATGTGAGTAAAGGTTCAAACCCCTAATTTGATGAATTTAATTCTTCAAGACACCTGTATTTACCACGCTCAGTGTCGACTACTGGCTCATTCGTAACGGTAACTTGCACGTACCCTCACATTACTCGACAAAAGCGAGTCTTCCGTATATCTTTTCTCGCGGCTCTAATCCTCGTGTTCTCGGCTCTTGGGCAGCTGCAATTGCTCTCGTCGTGCCGGGGTCTCAGGCAATCTCCATCCCGGTTTAATCGGAACTGCAGCTACACGTATTTACGACATGGGATTGTTGCTTTCATCTGTCATGGCCGGTCTCATCTATTATGCGGGTTGCAGGATCTGGCTAGTTCCGATCTATCCTCCCCAGTGGGACGATCAACCGACAACATTTGAGTTTATGAAGCAAACGGAAGGTCATAGGGGAGCATCCATACCCAGAACATCTTTTGGTCGCATCAGCCGTCGACGGCAAAGATCTCCAGCTCGATTCTACCAGAAACAAAATGGCAATGAGGACGAAAGACGATGGTGACGACGACCAGGGCAATGGCGACAGCAGTGACGGCCAGATGGAATAAAACTCAAAGAGCCTGAGAGCGATATAATCATTCTTTGGAGATCAGCAATTTTCAAACCTCAAGGGTCGAAACGCAAAGCCTTCGAAAGCCCTCTTCCGGCCATTTGATCCATTTGCTCCCATGTATTGTGGAAATGATGCCCCAGACAATGTGGTACAGCTTGCTTATCGTGCGAAGAGACTAGTCAATGGGCCAATTCGCATAGGGTTGTATACGATGCCTTTGGCCGACTTGCTCTCGTCTCCAAGCATGATCAAGCATGATCAAGCATAAAAAGAGTCGTCGATGCAAATTGCAGCCGGTTGGTCGAGTCCAATCTTCCCCCCTTTACGGAAATCATGTGAGCTATTTCTGACAATGGCTTCCCTCGAGGGCCGAATTCTACGTGGCTGGCCCCAAACTATCGTCGGCCGATCATCATCGTCGATGGGGCAACGGGATCTTCTCATCGCGAGCTATGCTATGCGAGACATTACAAAATCTCAAAGTCGGTGCGTAACTGGCTGGCCTCTCATTAGTTAGAAAACCTTGGCACTCAAGATCAATATGCTTTCAGTCACCTTGCATCTTCGTACACACGAAGCTGGGCCGGATTCGGCGAGCAGCTTATGGGTTTACAATCCAAAACTCCGGCTTTCTCGCGAACTCAGGAATCAACTTCAAATTTGTCAGGCACTTGTCAAGAGAAGCGCGGCAACTTATTTTGGCAGCCAAGATGAGGTTCGAAAACAAGGCAAAGTTACCGAAATGTGCTCACTATATTGACGGTGTCAAGTTTTGCATCTCTTTTTGAAACTATTGCGATCAGCAAGGTCTTGCCTTAACACAACCACAAAACGTCGCTGGGCAATGGGACGTTAATCGGCCTTGGGCTGTGAAGACCTTGTCGAGACGATCCCACCCACTCTCTAGAGTTATTTGGAACTTATACGTATCGCCGCTCATTAGTCATGACATAACTTACGTGCAATAAATCGGAAGTTATGAGTAACGCCCTGTTGGGTAGTTTGTCGGGATACTTCAAACCCATTGTTGCCATGTTCGCGTAGGCTGAGTCGGGTTGTTAAAATAACTGAAACGTCACATAGAACGAGAAGAAAGTTCGCAGACAGAGTAGGAGTTCTTTGCGAATTATCCAGCAAATAGACATTTAGAGATAGCGAGTGCGCTAGCCACTGCCAGCTTCTATGTGTGAAAATGAAACGTAGGCGTAAACTCATCTACCAAGTGTATGAGCGAATGTGAAGGTATCTAAATATTGTAGTCCTCATCATATTAAATCCAGTAACATTCAGACCGGTCAAATGTCCAAAACGGCCTCTCTCTCTTCGGCGGATCCCGAGCCGTAACCCAAACAGTCCCATCACCGATTCCTCGAGAGGAACATGAACCGCCTGCCTTGAAGTACGTTCCTCGCCACGGGCCGCGGCTCCTTGATCTCGTCAATCGTATCGAAGCTCGCCACCGACTGCCTGTTCTCCCACCTCTCGACGTCGCTCCTCCTTGCCGCGTCGGCCTTCTTCTTCTTCCTGTGCTCCGAGACGGCGATGAGGGAGATGCCCAGAAGCAGCATGAAAGCGACGATGATGGCGATGGCCGTCGTGGCAGGGCCGCCCATGCTTATGGGGCTTGAGCCTCGCGAAGAGGGAGCGGCGGTGGGAGTCTTCCGAGACCAAGTCAGTCTAACGTTGACATCATAAAAAAGATTCCCGTGGCACTTACGCTGGACGCAGCATCCACCTGCTCGACTTGCTTGGCGAACTCGATAGACATTTTTGAAAACAGTTGTAGGGGGGGGTATATATCTCGCAAGTCCAGAAAAAAACGCCAAAAGGTATTCAGGAGATTAGAGAACAGCTTTGTCGAGAATGAGAACCAAGAAACAAAAAAGACCAAAGTGGAGTTGGGGCAAGAGAGGGATTACAAGACGAGACAGCAAGACCAGGGCTTCTTGAAGGCGAACGGCCGTAGCAGTAAACACAACATGTTCGTCCCTGCGCATGTTTCAGTGGGTGGGTAACTCTCAATCTTTTGGGTCCCCTTCACATCAGACGCATGTCCGTGGACCAACGACTTGCAGCGGAGTCAGCAGCCCCCGACGCTGACCTGCATACCGGGCCCAACTCAGAATTTCGCATGTGTCCACCGTTCGCTCGATCAATGCGGCTCTGTGTGGTTTTCGCCTCACTCTGCAGGATTATAAACCAACTGCCGAATCATGGTTAATCGATTTTGAGTTGGAGGGGGGGAAGGGTGTGCTGACGGGGAGAGTCGCCGATGTTGTGTTGCAAAGGCGGCCGAACCCATACCCTAATCCCAAAATCAACGTCGACCGGCCCGGTGGAGTATGGGATGACGGTAGCATCTAGGTTGAGGGCGACAGGAGATCCAACGCTGATCAACGTGGAAAGCTATCGGTCGAGAAGATGGAGCCAAAAGTGCCGGAATTCGGCTGAGATGTCCAACATCCTCCTAGTCTGGCAACCCGTACGAGAAAGATTTTGTGTCAGCAGACGGCGTTGGTATCGTGCGAGGCGTCTGCAAGGGAGAAGCTGAGCTAATCAGATTCAACCAGCTGTTCCAACGGTCTTACTGGACGTCTCGGTCAAAATGGTGTTGGATGGGACTGCTTGACGACATGATTCAAGTGATCAATGCCCTGGAAAGGCAGCCTGCTTACATCCAGTGAAGGTCGTCAGATTGCATTGCGCCCGTAAAAGCGGTGTGAGGATGATGGGGCCGCCGGAAAGCATCTAGAAGCCACCCCTGAGCCATTAAAGCAGACTCTTCATGCATGATCCGGATATTCTGCAAAGAGAGACAGAACGCATGAAATGCTGCGAAGGTTGATGTCGGATTAGGCTCAGGTGAAGCTGCTGTGTTAAGACCACACCGACAAGCTCACCGATCTCACCGAGACCTGACAGCTTGGCTCGTGCGTCCGAAGCCCGGCACCTCCCTTGTCGAGGTGGGGCAAGTAAACAACGTGGGAAAGAGACAATTACCATTCCACATTCCAGCTTCCCCCGCCAAACCGCCCCAAAAACAACAACAAAAGAAAGCAATCTCTCAACACCACACTCGTCATCACCACGACACGACCCCAATCCACCGCGTGCATTCCTCCCTTCAGCGCCAGAAAAAAAAAAAACGCCACACGTCCGTCCCACCCACGTCAACGGAACCACACCGCCCTCGATCCCCGATCCCAGACCGAGAGCGCAAACCAAAAAACCCCAGCAGAAGTAAATAAACATCGCCGGTAGTCATCGCATTGCGAGAAAAAAAAACCCGAATCGAAAAGCCCCCCAAAAAGATGTCAGCGGCTCAAAACGCAGGAACGTACGCAGATTGCGTCGCCTCCCTCCGCAGCTCCCTCAACTACCTCCAATCCTCCGTCGACACCCTCGACCAAGGCGTCTCCGACCTGCCCCGCGTCGCCTCCGTACTGCGGCCCACGCGCCACTTCGAGCTCATCCCGCAACCCACCCTCGCAGCCGCCGAGGCCTCTCTCCGCGACGAGATTGGTCCCTACATTTCTCTGCTGCTCGATCGCGCCGAGGCACAGATTGCGAGGAGAGAAAGGCGAATCGAGACCTTGAAAGCGAGGTGCGAGCTGCTGCAAGGACGCCTGTCGCAGTCGAACGACGAGGATACCCACGGCAAGAAGAGCAGGGGCGTTGGCAGGAAGAAGGCCTTGAGCGGGGAGAGTGCGTTGAGGGCTAGGGCTGCGAGGCAGAGGAGGGAAGGGCTGGAGTACAGTGTCGAGAGGCTCGAGTTGGAGGTCCTTACTAAAGAGAGGGAACTGAGGAAGAGATTGGAAAAGGCATGAGGAGTAGCAACACTGGATGAGAATGGTTTACTAGCGACGGAGTTTTGTTGGCCTCCCAAGGCTCTGTGGAGTTGGTCGTTCCTGGCAAGCTGGGGAAGGAGACGCATGCGGAACGAAGCACATGATACCCGATGACGAAGATGGTAGTGGTGGATACAGACGTGCCCGACGATTCGAGCAATAGATTTGATAAAGCTGGCGCCTGGTGGTACCAGACGTCGAGATCGGACACTGCGGCCGGATGTGTTTGACTGGGTTGAGTGCGAGATTCCTCTCAGATCCGCTAAACAGAAGAGGGATGCGTTCCGAGACCAACGGAAGGATTGTGCGGACGAGCTGCTGCATCTCGCGATACAGCATGGCACCACATGCAGCTGCTGAGTCAGTCGGCGTTCGAGCAAATGAATTCAATCACTTCAACACATACAAGTTTTCAAATATGGATATGTGCAAATGCCATTTGTAAACAGCAAGGGAACACCAACATGCTTGGGTATCCCACCTGAGCTATGACACCTATCCGAATGACCGAACCGTTGCTCGTAACCCGTCCCAGAAAACACAAATAAACACACAAGACACAATCCCTCTGCATGCGGATCGGCAGCATACACTAGAAGTACCGGGGGAAAGCCGGCACGCGAGGGTGGGCGGGTAGAAGTAAAAACAACAAGTAGAAGAAAAGAGGCCGTTTCGGCGGATATACGTGTGCCGCCCGTGGCTCGAAAACAAGGCGGCGGTTTTTTATCCCGTACAAGAGACCCTAATGTACTCCAACAAGCATTGAGCGCGAAAACCATCCCATGTCCCATATGGTCATTTTTTGCTCCCATCTTCTCCAAAGGCGAAATGAAATTCGTGAGCTCATCATAACAGGATCAGATAGTTGCTGGGCGCGATACCCGTCTCGCCAGTCTCCTTGCGCGCTTGCCACCACCTTCCACTCACGTCGCTAACCTCCAAAATCTCGTGCTTTGAGAAGGAAATCTCGTTCGCATCGTCGGGGTTGGCCTCGTAGCTGTAGATGGCCTTCGCGCGGTACGGATATTCGGTTGGCGGTACCACCTCCTGATCCGTAGTCTTTTGAGGCCCTGGGCCGGGAGTAGTGAACGTCGGCGCTACCGCAGACTCGCGGGGTTGGGTAGAAATGCCTTGAACGGGGGACGGGTTTTCAAAGCCGTTCAACTGCGCTGAAGTGTACATCTGGGGAGGCTGCACTGAAGTTGACGTCTCCGGACGCCCACCACCGTACATCATCTGTCTGTTTCCGGACTCCTTTTGGAGCGCAAAGGAGTCAAGGTAGGCGCGGGGTTTGGCCGACGGAGCGGATCCGAAGTAGAAGATCCAGACGATCTGTTGGAGATTAGCCATCGGTTCATAAAAGTCCATACAAGCAACGTACGGTAACCATGGCCATCAGAATGAAACCAGCTCCCGCGGCCTGGCGAGCGCCATTGGCCGAGTAGATCAAGGAGTGGATGGTCAAGGAGTTCAAGGCGAGGGCAGCGCCGAGGTATCCCGTCAGGGCGACATGGTAGGTCTGGATGGTGTCGGAAGCAACGACGATGAAAACGCCCGCAATGAGGAAGAACATGTAGACAACAGTCCACCACGCGAAGGCAGGGAAGGAGCCCGTGCTATTTGTGACTTGCGTCGTGGCAATGATGGAGCTGATGAATGCGATTATCCACGCAAGCTACGAGGAGTGTCAGAACAACACTTGGCGCGGAATTGGCTTCGAGCGCAGCTGCGCGGGTCAAACTTACCATAGAGATGGAGACTGTGGCTAGGGCGAAGGGATCACCAATGATGTTTCCCATATTAATGCCCTTTCTCCCGTACTGAACCCGTGATTGTTCCATTTTGCGCAATGATGGTGAATGAAGAGAACCGTAAGAGGGCATAAGGAAAACGGTCGGGGTTTGTGGTGGTGCAGGTATTAGATGCCTAGAGGCAGGAATCGAATGTCGGGCTCGATTAGGATGACGGTTCGTGCAGTTTGTCGAATGAGTTGAACACGCTGCGTGTCGACAACCGGAGCGAAGTTTCTCGCAGAAGTCGGCGAAGCGTTGTCGGTAACTTTGGGTGCGGTACGTAATGCGAATGCCGCAAGGGGGTTGTCGTGGCTGGCGGGAATGCAATTCCTCGTAAAAAAGGAGTGACTGGTGGTTGGGCTCGTTGGTAAAAGAAAAGAAAAGGTGCCAGGATGTTGTTGGACAGTTTGCAGTTCAGTGCGTCAGGTAGCGTGCGTGCAGTGCTGAGCGTTGGAGCGTAGCGGCTGGAAGCAAGCGCAGCGAAGGAAGGTTGGATCGGATGAGGTAAGGCAGGTGATGGGAAAAGCGAGTAGAATCGGAATCTCGAATTGGAGTCGATCGGTTCAGAAGGTTGTCCAGCAAGGCAGCTTCTTTTCTTGAAATGGAAAAGAGAACGGATGGTCGAAATCAAGGTGATGTTATGTCGAATCGGAAAGACGGCGGTGATTTGCTGTCGAGAAGAGAAGGCTGAAGCTGAAAGGGAGAGAAGTCCGAGTCGTAGGAGCGAGGAATAAGGTAAGCAAGGAGAAAGGATGAAAGATGCGAAAGAGGTGAAAGACGACGGGAGCCGAGTCGAGTCGAATCGAAAACAAGTCAATCGAGCAGACTGCGCCGGGAGGCAGTCGACAGTTGTAAGGGGCAGCAAACGCGGCGGGAGGAGTGCCGCAGGAGAGTACGGGGCGTTGGTTCCTGTCCGATGAATGCGCGAAATGAAGGGCAATAACTAGCTGGCCCAAGGAGGAAGCGGGCGGCGCGGAAAGCGAGGTAGAAAATCGAGCCGGACCGGCAGACCAGACGAACGAAAAGGCGTGGTGTGGCGTCGGTTCTTGGTGCTGGCGTGGGTTTTTTCCTTGTCGCCAAAGAAAACTAAGAGGCCCTAAGTCAGGCACTTCACCGGTAGGCAGGTCGACTAATCGAGGTACGGTCGACTGCTGGTGTGATGAGTGCGGGCTACCTAGATGGTGGTTTGTGGCACCAGATCGCGCGTCGAGGTGCAATCCGCCCCTATTATTTCTGTTCTCCCAGTGTATCGAGTCGCGCGCCGACTGTTGTCTTGGTAGGTGTACTGTGTACAGGTTAGATTGACTGGCTGGGCTGGCTGTGGCTGGTATTTGTGGTGTCGGCGCTACGCTCGTGTTAGGTCGATGATGTATGTATTTGTTATTCTTCGGGCTAAAAGTAGGTCGCGTAGGAGTCGTTCGTTCTCGACGAAGCGGCTAACCATTTACTTCCTTTCACGCTCGCACTGGACTCAGTCGTTTGCTGGTTGACAATAAACGGCAGCCGTATACCGTTGTCGGGGAATGGGTTGGAGAAAGTGGGAGGAATGGACGGGGGGAACGAATGGAATTAAAAGAGGAGAGCAGAAACTTGACAGCAGGAACCAGTCAATGGCATTCAAGGTCACAGTGGGAGAGACCTGGACGTTGCAAGGGCTGCTGCAGGTTCCTGGTCTGTAGCTCAGGCTGTAAGCGGTACAGTACTACTGCTACTGCAAAGTATATATAATGGATGTAGGTACCTTGCCTTGCCTGGGGTTGGAAGGCTGTGCAGGCAGTGTGTGCAGTTGCACTCGTCTCCTTTCTAGGTGCTGAATTGCAGCGGGAGGAGGACGGGAGAGGAGGCACACAGTACACAGTGGGCGGGGATAATATATTGATGGCGGCATATATGAGACGCAGAAAAAGGTCGACCGGGGTCCAGGAGACGAAGGGCAGCAGGGACGAGGACAGCCAGGCTACCTTAGGTAGGGCACTGGGGCTGGAAGGAGGGGCATTGCATCCAGATGCCAGGTAAGCTCAAGGAAAGAGCCAAGCGTTAGCAAGGCAAGGACTCCTCCTTTTAGCTTCTACCGCCTCACCCCTTCCACGATTGTCCCTTCCTTTTTTTCTTGTTACTTCTGTAAAGTAGATTCCATTCTCGTTAAGTAATGACATGGCAGGTACTCTCGTAATCCAAAGAGAAGGAACAGATGGAGGCAATAGCAAGGACTGAGGAAGGAGGAAGGAGCACCTGGCAGAGAACAACAAAGTGGGGAGGCGCTGGCGTCACGCGTGTCTTATCTGCGCTAACCTCAAATAAGCCGAATTTGAATCAACTCGTCTTGGGCGTCCGATAGAAGGGACTCTTGGACTCCTGACTCCTGACTCCTCAAAAGACAAGAAGACGGGGGCATCAAAATCAACAAAAGCTATCATTGCCAATGAACTCGAATCGACCGTCAGACACACATACATACACACATACACACACACCAGTTTGGCGGCCATAACTGCGGACTGTAATGGGGAGCCGTGAACAACTGGCGTCAGATAGACAACACAGTCTGCTGTCTCACTCATGACACGGTATAGGCCAGGCGTGGAGTGGAAGTTCTCCTGCAGGTGGCCTAGTGGTACGTACCTCCGTCAGTATCCCACTTCAAAATTTGTAGCATGGACCATGGTACCTGCACAAAAGCCCGCCTTTACTAGACCTGTACCTACCTCTAAGCAGCACGCAGCTCAGAGGATCTCCCGCCAGCCGACCCAATGCAGTCTATCACGTCCCCCAGAAAACAGCTAGTCATCGAGGCTAGGGGGTTTGAGATTTTCTAGAGCACTCTGGTGATCCTCCTGGGTCCTATTACAACTCTTCCCTCCAGCTCGATTGGACAGTTATCTAAC
This sequence comes from Colletotrichum neosansevieriae, assembly GCA_036785495.1. Taxonomy (NCBI): domain Eukaryota; kingdom Fungi; phylum Ascomycota; class Sordariomycetes; order Glomerellales; family Glomerellaceae; genus Colletotrichum; species Colletotrichum neosansevieriae. The sequence goes on along the minus strand of JAVHLV010000172.1, from coordinate 49,131 downwards.
AACATTCATCGTTGATTGGCTGAAATCTATAAGGTAGCCGTCCCCTGAAGCGACCCCACCTCGGAGGATACGTACCGGTGGATGCTCTTGCACCTTAACTTACGGCTTGCCTTACCTTACCTGAGCCGAGACTGGGCCAGACCTTCGCATATTCCACGTCCTCTCGTCTTACGCCTTCCCCATATCTATTCTGCTCCAGAGAAGCAAGGCATGGAATCGAAAGTAATTCGGATCAACTGGATCGGCTTACAAGCACCCCTTCATGCTTCGGCTGCGATTGCGAACTACCACCGTCACATCATCCTCGACATTCCGCAGAGATGTCGACAACACGCAGATGCAGGGGCGCCCTCTCACTTCCAACTAGCCTTTCGTGCCGTTTCATCGCCGGCACATCTTCACCGCGAGAGCGGACTGAGATCAGCACCCTTTCGCCAGATGCGGTAGCTGACTGCTCGGAAGCTTCCATGAGGCACCCAAGACCGAAGAAGAGTCGCACCAAGAACGGGCCAGGACGGGGGCATCCGACATCCGACTCCCAACTCTCGGACCCTCACGTGTCGTCGCCTGCCACCTTTGCCGAGTCTTGACTCTTCGCAAGTGCTGCTGGGTCCAGCGGCTCTCTGCAACCCACCGATTGTCCGCGTGAGTCCGTCTCTCCTCCGATGCCTCTGGTGACTGTCGTCGTGACAGCTGCAGAAGGGACCTACCTCTGGACACCGTGCCGCCGCCAGCACCTCTGTGATCGACTGGATCAGACTCCAAAGTCTGCTTTCAAACCGTTTGACATGTAGGAAGACGACATGCCACTCTGCTCGCGCTGGTCCGCGGTCTACCCTCGCGTGACCAAGCTTTTTTGATTAGCCACAGGCCGTGTTAGATCAAATCTACGCTGCATACCGAGCTCCGCCGTCGTGTCGTTGGACAACCTAGTCTGCACTGAGTTGGTCAGCAAGCGACGATTGGCCGTTGTCGGTCTTCAACGCCTGCTCAACGCACAGGAACCGGAATACGGACTGCTACAAAATGTGTTTTCCCCCGCCCAGAACAAGCGCCGGACACGAGCCGAACGCCGAGTATGCGCACTTCAGAAAGGTGACTTGTCTAAGTAGCACCATTATCTCAGCTGCTTTATAAAGCTTGCCAGCCTCGGCCCGGGATGGACGCTGCTTCGACAATATGCGCACAGCCCAGCTCAACGTCATTGACAGCTTTGACTTGCATTTGCTTCTTTCATCCCATGATCACTCAGTAATGCGTTCGTCAGTCTGGGCGAACGCCGAACATCAATGGTGATCGACGCGATTCCCAGGACAACTGCATGCGAAACTATTTCGTCGCCAGCGACAGATCAGCATCACCTTGACAACTCTGTTAAGAGCCTCATCCAACACCTTCTCCCCGGAGATCTTGCTGTTCGCGGCCGACGGTGCTAGGCGCGGCGTCGCTTGACTCGATTTGGTCCAAAATTGGAAATCCCATCGGCCCACTAACCGCGAAATTACACGCCGTTAGACGGTCAGGCCGACCGCCGGGTCTCTCGGCGCTTCGTGCTGGCCGCCAGGAAATCCACTTGGCCGGCCTCGAAGCACCTGCACTCCACGTCGCTGCAAATCAAACGGACCATACTTACGACGACGAAGTTTTCAAGTCTCTGGCTTGAATTCTCTCAAGAAAACTCTCACGCGAACTATATTTGGGCTCATGTTTTCTAGCAGTTCGCTGGCACTGGGCCGCAGTGCAGACAATGTTCGTGGTGTTCAGGCAGCCGAAGGTCCCGAGACGGTTCCTGATTCAAATTCCCCAGGATCCGCACGTATTCCTCCACTAGGATTTACGATCCCTAGTGTAGTAGTGTTCGTGCCACATACGATGCCAAGTCTAGGAATGAAATGATGTTTTTGATGGAATACGCTGATTGCGGATTGAGTCTTGGGCGTTGTCAATGAATGCTCCTCAGAAACTCGCATCGCCCACGGCGAACACGGAGAGAGATGATCTCGAAACGTTTCTTCTAGTGCCTTTTGCCACCCTCTCGAAACGTTTCTCGAGTTGACATTCATAGATCGTAGACTACAGAGTGGCCGGCAGGTCTGTGCTAGTTCCCAGCATCCGTCAAGCAGAGACGTCCACACGCAGCACACTGTGTGCCTTAACAATTTCTGCCACAGCCCCTTCCTGCAGCCAGCACCCCTGGCTATAGCCTATGACCCCTGCATCTTCCACGAACGACCAAGCCCGAGCGCTGCACTTTATTGGAGGACCCTCGCTTATTTAGTCAACTCTAGGTTTCTCTCTGTCTGTCCTTCGCAGAATGCGACTGACGCCTCAGTGGCTTCAGATGTGGCTGACACGTCACCAACGGCGGGTCGAAATCAGGGAAACACATGGCGATCCGGCAGTCTGGACGGCGCCGGGTGAATAACTTCATCCTTTTGCTGTCTTGAAAAAGCTGTCGAATTACAACCACCCGCCGACTCGATGACAATGTGACCTGGAACCTGGCAAAGCTTCCTTGATCAAGGTCAAGCCATCTCGGATAGTCAGTAAGACCACGTTATGGCCTCGGAACCGAGGGCTAGAGCAGTCCGCAGGCCAAGCTTTCCTGGATGAGCAGATCGCTCTTGTTCCGATTCTAGCACACCATGTTACCCTCCGACGCTCGGACGAATTCCTGGTCACAGCCAGACCATCTACCCCTCATCACCATAACGAGTGGGTTCGATTCAGTGTCAACAACGAAGCTCTCGTATTATCAACTACCCGACTTGCCACAGCTGATCCAAGAGCTGCCAACGAGGGTTTGCTGAACTCTCGACTGAATCTAAGTCAGCCCCAAGTGAGACGCTACCTGTTCGACTTCAGTCACCATCTCTGTAACTGGGACAAACCTGCTTCTGAAACGCGGAGAGGCAAATCCCGTACAGACGAAGCCGGCATACCGTCCATCCCGTCTGCGCGACTGATACTGTGGTCCGATCGGGTGCAAACTCTGAACTAGCTTTTCGTCTGCGTTGACGTTCGGGCGGACGACGTCAGACCTCTCGGAGCAGCCCGCCCACCTTGCCTCGGAATTGGATAATCTGAACCTCCCGCAAGTCGCCGTCGCTGAGCCCGTTCTCCTGCCAAAATGGACCAAGCTTTTCATCCCTTTCTCGGTTTTGAGATGAATTGCGACCGATACCGACAGAGTGGCGCTTGCGGATTGATATTTTGATATGAGGAACGACCGCCTCAGGCCGGCCAGCTTTACAACGTCGTGATAGTACGGTGAGCCAGGTAGCCACTCTTTATTTTCTGCATGTTCGGCAGATAGCAACATCTCGGCGCGGAAAAGCCAGCTGTGACGACGAGGGATCGAGTGGGGACCTATACTTGCAGCCACTTAAGGATATGCGAGCCTTTACAATGCGGCAGATGCCGCCAACGAGACTATTCAGCGGAACGATGTCGGCGACTGAGTGATGTGTGGTGTCCATGCGGCCGGGATTTCAAATGGCTGCGGCTTCCTCCTTCTCTCGCTCGGCTCTCCGTACCCGGCGCTCCACTCGCTCAACGCGGCCTTCCACGTCGGCCACGAACTCGGAGACACCCATGACAACATGTTGGTACCAGCTCTTGAGGACTTCTTCGCTCCGGGCCCGGAGTTCGGCCATCTCGGCTCCTTGGGCAATCTGAGTCGCTTCGATGCCGCGCATCCTGGGGATGAGAGAAGCGAGCGAAGCACTTTGCGAGGGCTCTGGGATGGGGCAGTCGTTGACTGAAGTCAGGGACGAGGCCGTGGCCGGGAAAGAGGCGGCGGATGCGAGGACGGTCGCCCGGACTGCTTCGGGGCTGAGTTGGATAGGAGGCTCGGCTGGTGGCGGAGGTTGGAATAGGGTCGGGTGGGAGTTGTCTGGGTGAGGTAAGCCAACTATCACGTCTGGGAAAACGCTGCTTGAGCATACAGATCTTCATGAGCTCGCCATAGACGCGGATGCGAGAAAGTAAGTGATTGAATCGCCTCTCCAAATCCTCCAAGCCATCGATGGCGGAGTCGGGTTGTGAAGACGGAGGCACGGCGGTCGGGCCGTACAACAGGTGCTCGATGCGAAGTAGACGCGACTCGAGGAGAGATATGGTCGAAAGAGTCGTGTTGTCCAGCGAGGAGTCCATCTCGATCAGAGTACGCGCGGTGTCGCGTATCGAGGTCGGTTCGGGTCGTTCGTTTGCCAGAGGGGTGATTCGAGGTGGACAGGTCACAGGGGACTGGGTGTCTCTGAGAAGCTCCAAGGCAAGTTCGCACTTGTGTGAATACAATTCTCTAGCACAGCGATTCGTTGGGATCGAGAGGCGTGGTGGTTGGACGGAATTCCCAAAGTCGGTCTTGGTCTTGAAGTGCTGTGGCGGTATCTAGCGCAGTAAGCCCAGGCTGATGTTTGTGAGTGGCTGAAGCTCCTGGGTAGGGCGACGTACAGCGATGCAACAGTTCATTCGGCAAGGCCAGGTGATGTGCCTTAGGTGTGGCTTGTGACTTGCTCCCCAAGTGCCTGGGCTATAGGTACTAAGTACCTTAAGGTAGGTCCAGGTAGGGCGGGGCTGAATGCGCTTCCGAACGACGCCAAGGCGAGATTGACTAAGTGTCATTCCGGGGAGCGCTAACCCCTGGCCGCACCCCCAAACCATTTTTGCTGGGTTCGCGGACGGTCGGAGAGTGCGTCGTCGTGCCCTGTGCCTCGTGGCCTTCTGTAGCGGCTTTTGTCCGGCGCAGCAAATAGCAACACCTCAGCACGGAAGAGGACAAAGTTTCCCAGACGGGAAAGCTCCGATTTGTTTTACCTAACGATTAACAAAAATTGATGACATTCGGGACGTTGCCAAGTTGCTTTCTTATTTGATACTCCAGGTTACCTCTTGGTTGTAACCCGGGTCATAATTAATCCCTTTGAATCCTCGTTTATTCAGCGGGAACACAACCCCCCTCTCCAACTCCCAGGGGGCTCTTGCAACCTCTGTGCTGTCCTATCCAAAAAGTCGATCTTGCCAGATAACTCACGCTTCGTCCTCGCATTTCGTCTGCCGGCGACCAGCGAGCTGTGAGCTGCGAGAGAGTCAGACTTTCGGGGCGTTGACTTGGCTTCGCAACTGTCGCAAACAGGATTCGCAGCGACGGCGACGGCGACGTTTCCAAAAGTCAGTCATCAGTTGGCTCAGAATCTGCCCACTATCGACTACCGACTCGCTCACCCTCCCGCGTATCGTCTTCGTCGACCAAGTAAACCGGTATCAGCCACCAGCCTGCGTCGCTCGCCGGTCCGTCCGCGCCATCCACACGCCCGCGACGTCGAGTTCCTAAGTCATTACTCGGTGCGCTGCACCCCGACAGGACCCTGCGAGGTTTGTCCCGGTAGGGCGGCCCAGGACATTTCGAGAGATTCGCCAGAAAGCACGTCACAGCTGCCTATACCAGTACCCTCCACCACGAAGGACGCACCCTCACGTCCGACCTTTTTCTTTTTTCTATTTTCTCCGCTCGCTCTCCGATTGAGCGAAACATCTGCGCATTAAATCCGCCGGGAACCCGAGCAATACCGCATTTTCCCTCTTAAGGCTTGACGTTTCCCATCTCGAGTACTCGTCGACAATCACAAGCAAAGAAAGGAACGACGTCAGAAACGTGCGGCCGTTTGCTGGTATTACTACCTACTACTACTTTATTGCGACTGCCTGATTGCCGAAGTGGACAGCTTCTCTATCTAATCTTGCCGTATCCGGCTTCCTCTTTTGGTCAATTTTATCTGGACCTATCGATTTTGCGACTGGCTTTCGAACCGACCTTACTTCATTATCTCACTGAGCCGCATTCGCACCGCCCCGGATACGAGAGACGTCGCATTTTGGCGACGACGATCGAACGCACCCGACGACCCCGAATACCGGCGCACAGTACTATGACGAATTACTCGAGCATATCTGATGGAAACGCAAGTTCAATTGCGACTGGAAGCTCCGGCGAAATGTCACGGTACGACCAACCCCACACCTTTCGGATGTCAGCCCGATCGCAGAGGAGACAGACAAGGGCCACACCCAGAGGAAAAGAGACTTTTTGCTGACGATGATATTCCAACGCGCAGATCACGCCGAAGAGGTGGGAAGGAGGGCGGAGGCCAGGCCTCGATGATGAGCAGTGTCATTAACCTGCTAAATACCAGTACGTCGTTTTGTCGCGAATCGAGCCGGCGGGAAATCGTCCACATACGGACCCGTATGCCGGGTTGAAGGCAGAGAGCAAAGGCTGACTTGGGATGCGATGAATAGTTGTCGGCGCGGGAACGCTGGCGATGCCTTCCGTGGTGTCGCATATGGGAATAATGCTTGGTGTGTTTCTAATAGTCTGGTCCGGCATCACCGCTGCCTTCGGTCTCTACCTGCAGTCTCGCTGCGCCCGATACCTCGACCGCGGGACGTCGTCCTTCTTTGCGATATCCAAGATCACCTACCCGAACGCCGCAATCATCTTTGACACGGCCATTGCGATAAAGTGTTTTGGCGTCGGCGTTTCCTACATGATCATCATCGGTGATCTGATGCCCAAGGTCTGCTTGGGGTTGTTCAGCGGCTTGGCGGAAACGAGGCCGTATCTCGGCGAGAGGAACTTCTACATCACCCTCTTCATGTTGATTATTATCCCGCTGAGCTTCCTCAAGCGGTTGGATTCTCTCAAGTATACCAGTATCGTTGCGCTGGTGTCGATTGGCTACTTGATCGTGCTGGTCGTCTATCACTTCGCGGACAGCCCGCTAAAGGACACGAGCGATATCCGTGTAGTCAAGCCTGAGAGCACCGTGGCAGTACTCAGTACCTTGCCCGTCGTGGTCTTTGCGTATACATGCCATCAGAACGTAAGTTGCGCGCAACTTTTGAAAATTTCGGGCATCGCTAACTTGACACAGATGTTTGCGATTCTGAATGAGATCAAGGACAACTCCCCCGGCAGTATTATCGGTGTCGTCGGCTCTAGCATTGGGTCCGCCTCCAGCATCTATATCCTCGTAGCCATTACTGGCTACCTTACCTTCGGCAACGCAGTCACGGGCAACATTGTCCAAATGTGTAAGTGATCGCGTGCTCGCACCCTGACTCGGACAGCCCTGGTTTCTGACCTATTTAGACTCTGCGACTGTCGCGTCTTACATCGGCCAACTGGCCATCGTGGTCCTGGTCACCTTCTCGGTCCCCTTGCAGGTCCACCCCTGCCGCGCCTCCATCGACGCCATCCTCAAGTGGCGCCCCAACCGGTCTTCGAACGGCAACCGCTCCAACTCCCCCGGCGGCCGGCCCTTGCTGCCATCCTCAGCATCGATCCGATCGGACCACGGATCTACCTCTTCCATGAGCGAAGTCCGCTTCGCGATTCTCACCAGCGTCATCCTCATCTTTGCTTACATGACCGCCCTATCGGTCCACAGCCTCGAACGAGTCCTCGCCTATGTCGGCAGCACGGGCTCAACGAGCATCAGCTTCATTCTCCCGGGCCTGTTCTACTACAAGATCAGCGACCCGGACAGCGTGCACCAGCAGCGTCTCCACAAGGAGGACGACGACGCCGACGTGCCGTCGGACGAGGAAGACGAGGCCACCATGATCAACAGCATCGCCAGCCTCGGCAGCGCGGCCAGCGTCGTCGTCAACCCGCGCAAGTGGAACCGCAAGTGGCGCTGGGACCTCGAGCACATTGAGCAGGACCTGCTCCGCAAGCTCGCGCTGGCGCTGGCCATCTATGGCGTCTGCGTCATGGTCGTGTGCCTTATTATGAACATTGTCTTCCACGCATCGCATTGAAAATCGTTCCTATGTCCTTCGCAGCACAAGAGTTTAGAGCAAGAGTCGTTTGAGTGATACACAGGAAATGTCCTATTTCTGTACGGCCGCTTAGGGGATAGACATGGCGACGGGGAAAATTTTCCCACGGGAAACCCTGCTATGCATTTTACGGAGTTGATTTGATCTTCGCTCTTGTTCTCTTGTTTCTTTTGTCTGTTTCTTCGAATTGGGGGGTTCTAGGACCCCCATTTGACCTCTCACCAGCGAGGAGGCTGCATCGTGGGCGTTGAGATGTTTTTGTTCTTTTTGTCTGATTCACTTCTCTCTCGCGTCTCGGTTTTTTTCAAGAAGAAGAAGAAAATACTGCATCTCCCGATGCTGAAGATATAGATACAACTGAGCGTGATAATGCAGATACTTCTAGGATATGAAGTGGGAAAGCCAACGATCCACCCCAAGTAGCTCAGCATAAATAGGCTTTCAATAGGGTCTTTTCATGAAATTCTTGATATTGTACAATTGATGTGGTGCTTCTTGGATGTGTCATCCCAAGTCCAGCCTTGGCGGCGGGGGGCCGTCGCCACCTTTTGAGACGAGACTCCCAATCATTTCATGGTGGTTTGTCTGACTACGGGCTATGTTTCCCCTCTTTGGATGCCAAGCATGACCGTCTCTCGTCCGGCAACCAACTTGGGCTTCAGCCATTGACATATCTCGCTCGCCAGTTTTGTGTCCTAATGTACAATCCACTACGCGACGTCTTTGTTCGAGAGCGAATGGTTTATGATGACGATTTCGCGGGGGTCTGGGGTGTCTTGAGGGACTTGGCGGGTGTTGTGGTGTTGAGGGTGCCGTTTTCTCTGTATTTCGGCTCCAGGATTCCGACCTGGTAGGATGTCAGCGTTGTGGTCCCATATCTTCTTCGTGCTTCCAAAGTTTTCAAAGTCCGCCAAATAGCTCGTTTCCTTTTCTCTCCCTCTGCGGCCAGACTGTGGACTCGATGAGAGCAGCAATGCGCAAGGACGCCCAACTGATATCCGCCTTCGACAGTCTGCGGCGTCCGTCACTGAGGTCTTGTCTCCTCAAACACGATCTCCCTTTCCAATCATCTTCCGCGCGTGCATGCTCCGTCTTGTAACACCAGGACGCCTCCTTGCTCGTAGGGGGAACGCGGGGCGGGGGGGTTACTAAAGAAAAGGTAGCCGTACCATTGATAGCAATCTCCAAACGGTATCGGTAGGCTGCGCGCCCACACCGATCCAGTATCGCGCGCGAAGCGTGTCGAGATGGATATCCTTGTGCGGCTTCGTCGTGGCGTCGTAGGGGTCTTGTTTGGGAACGGGGTCGTATGTGCCGATGACCTCGATGGGCTTGCTGTTGCGGGCGGTTCTGCGGGTAGAGAGGGTCAGCGTCTTACCTCCCAACATCCTTTTACTACAACACACGTGCCCGTGGTGCAATTTGGCACGGCACAGCCGCGCATCGAGGTCAATCGGGCTGCGCCGCGATGCAGAGAGGAGAGGTCGGGGGGAAACGCATCGTACCTAGCTTGCGAAACAACAATGTTGTAAAAGGGCTGGTTCACACGCCCGAAGCGCGCGAGTCTTATCCGAACAACCATTTCGCTTGATCTGTCTCTGTGTGTGTGTATCGCACGTCTCGCTGTCGTCCTCAAGGCGCTGTAAAAAGCGTTTCTTCGTCACCGCCGTCGTAGTCGTCGTCGTCGTCGTCGGTCGCAACTGGAGCTGCAGCTGGCGTGATGCAGCCGCCGTGCCCCGAGTCCCCGGAGCGTGGGAATTTTTGGCCGGAAGCACGGGATATTCCGATCCCGATTGGTCGAGGTCCAACGGCGACCGGGCAAGGGGGGAAGGGGTGGCCCTCCCCCCCGAGAAAGGCATGGTCCCATCGGTTCGGATAAGCGTCCAGGGATGCGGTTCTGCAACCAGTTTTTTGGTCCCCGGGTGTGCTTCCCAGGCCCCGGGAAAAGGCGCGAATTGGCGGTGGGTGGCGGCGGCCTCGGCGGGGATCTTCCCTGGGCCCTGGGAATCGTTAAAGGGTTGTGGAACGACCTGGGGGGGCCTTCTCTACCCCATTCTGTTGCTCCTCTCTCCCTTTTCCCTTCTTTTTGGGGTCTCTGGCTTTGGCTTCTTGGTTTCTCTAGCGGCTTGTGCTCTTCTTGTGCTTGAATCGGTGTTCGGTCGTGCCGACTCGTAGCCCCCGGCCTCCCTATTTTCGTCTGATCTGCGCCCCTCCATGGTCTTGCGCTGAAGAAGGGCGACCAAAAAAACATGGCCCAGCAATTTTGGGCTACGGTCAACAATACCCCGCAGAGTCAGGAACCGCCGGCCGGAGGAGGGGTATCCCGACCAGACACTTCACACACAACCACGGCTAACGCCGCCGTCGGCGCCACCGAAGCAGTGACCACGCCGCCAGCCGGCAGCACAATCTCACGCCCGGGAAGTGCAACCGCACCTGAGAACGCGGCGGCCTTTGCCGTCGCCGAGTACCCGGACTACTATGGCGACGACGACGGCGATTATTGCGAAGACGCCACGGCCGCCATCATCCGGGACGCCCCCAGCGCCCACATGCACAGCATCCTGGAATACCGCCGCGAGAACGGACGGACGTACCACCGCCTCAACGAGGGGAAGTACCCCTTCCCCAACGACGCGCTGGAGCAGGAGCGGCTCGACATCGTCAACCACCTCTGGATGCTGACCTTTGACGGGGCCTACTGCCTCTGTCCGAAGAACGAGGGCGCGCGGAGGGTGCTGGACATGGGCACGGGGACGGGGGTGTGGGCCCTGGACTACGCCGACGAGTTCCCGGACGCCACCGTCATCGGGGTCGACCTCAGCCCGATCCAGCCGCTGTACGTGCCGCCCAACTGCCACTTCGACGTGGACGACCTCGAGCAGGAGTGGAAGTGGGAGGAGCCGTTCGACTTCATCTTTGCGCGCAACATGATTGGGTGCTTCGCCGACTGGCGGGAGATCATCGCCCAGGCGTACCGGAACCTGGAGCCGGGGGGCTACCTGGAGATCCACGACTCGGAGTACCCCATCAAATGCGACGACGGCACGCTCACCGAAGACATGCCGCTGAGCAAGTGGACGCGCATGATCCGCGACGCCTGCGAGAAGCTGGGCAGGTCGCTGGCCATTACGAATACTTTTGCGGAAACGATGGAGGAGGTCGGGTTCGAGGGGGTCGTGAAGCAGAAACTGAGATTCCCCGCGAGCCCGTGGCCGGATGACCCCAAACTAAAAGAGATGGGTTTGTGGGTGCAGGCTTCGTTGTTACCCGGGCTCGAGGGTATGAGTTTGGCGTTATTTACGCGCGTGCTGGAATGGAGCAAGGCGGAAACGATTGTGTTTTGTTCGCATGTGCGGCAAGACGTGAAGAATTTGGGTTTGCATGGGTATTGGGATGGGTATGCGATATATGGGAGGAAACCGTTGGCTGCGAGCGGTCCGGGGTCAGGGAGTTGAAAGCGGTAGATGAGATGATGGGCGACGACCTTTTTTTAATAGCGAGCATATTCAAATAAGATGTGTGCGGCCATTGTCAAGTGACAGCCGTATTTTTCACGAAACAGGGACCCAATGATGCTTTGAAATAATGTTAAAATCTCCTCTGATGTTGCTCTGCTACTGAAGCTGCATAGAGATTTAATCTAAGAGGTTAGAAGATTGATATTATACTCCTCTGCACTGCTACAAATTGAAGGGAGCGTCGGTCGTATCATCTCTTCTCCCAAAAGAGGAACCAAAAAAAGGAAAAAGAAAAAAAGGCTTCGCAGAAACGAGGTCCTTTCTTCAAGTTTCGTACATGCCAGCATGGAGAAGACCTTTGTGTGTTTCAAGCAAGCACCTTGAGCTGGTCGAGCTGCCATGATAAGGTATATAGTGCATTTCAGTATTGGATAGGAAGACAAATCTAAGTATCTTTGAACAGATTTTGCAAGTGTGACACTAAAGAGAGTCTCTGCTCTGGGTTCTGAAACAACGAGGTCTAGAAACATCACAAAATCGAAGCTTAAGGGAGGATCGTTATCCCATGTTTCCCATAATCAAGAACATCTTAAGGTATCTCGTGTGATAACATGCAAACCACTCTTCGTCTGGCGACTCCACTCTGGAAACATCGTTCCGTACTTCCTCCAAGGAGATGCCCAATCAGCCGCTATCCTCCCCTTCCATTTCCCCACTAGCTCAGACTCCTTACATAAGCCTCACAGCTTTTGGTAGTGGAACCCCCTTCGCTTCCGGTCCTACATACATATCGTCACATTGCGGTGGGATGCGCAACCACTGATGTTCTGCACCGCACACAGTGATTAGGTGAAACCTATCATCGTGTAGAAACCTAAAACAACCCGGACAGAAGTCCCGATCTGCACAGATCATGCAGTGACAGAACTCCGTTTCAAAATCCGACTTTTTCTTGCATTGGATTGCTTACCATCACGATAGCGCCCGTCGCACCTCCAAGGACCTGTCGATTTGACCTCAGGGATAAAGTTCTTCTCCAATTCCAGAAGACGGGACTTGATCTGACCATACGCAGAGTCATTCGCAGATGCGCATGTACTTGCGTCGCTGGTCTCTTTCTCGCCCTCACCCTGAGTTTTGGGCTCACAGCTTGTCTCATCAGCGTCAATAAGAGAGTCGATGTAAGCCTGAGCAAGCTTCTATGCGTTGAAGTTGCTTCGGGCCAAGGTCCGCACGTCGGCAAGGCTTCGGGAGTGGAGGCTGGAATGGAAACAGAGGCCAGAGGTTGGGAGCTGGTGCAGGTCAATAATAATGATTTAGGTTCACTTTTTGGGAGAGGGGTCGTGCCGTGATAAATGCTTTTATGTCCACATTAGGCGACGAAGAACGAGGAGATACAAGGAGCCATCGACCCTCACAAGAACTCCCATTAGGCATTTATGCCATCGCCGAAGACCGCCTTGTTAACAGAGAAGCTGTTTCAAGTTAATGAAAGGTTATGTATCTCAAGATAAGACCTCTGAATACCTGTGGGACGGGGACAATGCATTGTTTGAGTCAATCGATCGATTTGAGAGACACAAACATCAATCCCAGCGACTTCTCAGTGTGAGTTGACCGGCCCTTTCGGCAAGCTCGTCCTCCTCGCTTTCTTCGCCTGTCTCTTCAATAGCCTCATATCTGTTAGGCGGGACCATACGCATCTGTACGCGTTGTTGGGCGATGCCTATTGGTTCTTCTACGCCTAGGTTCAGGAAGGGCAGTCCTTCAGCTGTCTCGTCAATGATACTGCGCAAAGTCTCCTTCATCTCTGTTGAGTCCGCCCTAGCGCCTTCGTCAGCAGTGGCTCAGAATCATTCAATGTCATATCGGTCTGAATACCTCGTGCTCTCTTTATCTCTGCGCCCAAGTTTGACAACAAGTAGCCTGTGGTGAATACATCGGATGAAACGCCCGATTGCAGTGTTGGTCGGACAGCGTTCGTCCTTCTCAATAAATTCCATCCATATTTCCACGTTTCTTGCTAGAACGGCTGTCGCAAAGCTCCCCGAGTCGGTTTCGAGACTTGCACCAGACCGCATCTCATAAAACATACCGACTCCTCCTGCGGTAGTCAGACCACTTCTGAACCGACGAAGCTCTGAGCTGCCATAGAGGAGCCAGATGAGGAGCTCAAGATAGATGCAGCCAATAGACCAAACGTCCCCTCGACGAGACCCAGACTTGGCTGAGGGGAGTGCTTCCTCGGGAGGGTCATACAGAATAACACCTCCCCGGCTCGCTTTCGCGGCCATTGCCATATCCCGGAAGCCTTGAAGGCCAAGGCCAGTAATGACAAGACGTGGGGTTGCCGAGTCCTTCACATGGTTAAAACACAAGATGTGCTCTGGCTTCAGGTTTTCGTGTCGCATCTGTGGCGAGCGTGTGTGTAACATCTCAAGAGCCCACGCTAGGCCGTAAAGCTCTCGGAAGAACCAGTCCAGGTAACTCGTGTCGTCCAGCTTCGACGGCTCCGTAGCCCAGAGGTCGCGCAGACTGCCGCCGTTTGCCCACGGAAATATCAAGTGATGCGTGTCGTTTCTCATGTAATGGGCAGTCGCTCTGATCAAATGTGGGTGATTCCAATCTCGCGTCGTTGCCAGCGCGTCAACTTCAGCATCGATCGCTGCCTCAAATTCATGCTCTTCAAAGCCGAATGGGAGTTGAAAAGCCTTAATGACAACGGGAAAGCTGACATTTTCGTCCAACGAATATTTCTTTGATGTTTATTAGCCCCAAATCGCTATCAACTCCGGAAGAAACCAATCACGAAAGAAATGAGCACGGGAGATGAGACGATCACGTACCCTAGTGCTTTCCTCATCAATATGAGACCTATGTATACTGCAGGTCTGCACATAACCGAACATGTTATAGGCCTTTCTCCCACAGTCTAAAAATGGTAACGGGCATTTGTCGAAGAAGGCGTACGAGAATTGCTCTTCGAGGAATGTAGGTGCTAAGAACAGCCACTGAGCATGGTCGCAGAAGCTTTTCTTCAACGCCGGCGTCCAGGGTGGCTTATCGAACACGGCTTGTATTAGCTCCAAATTGAAGTTGTCGTATGCGAGAGTTCTGAAAAGACCGTTTTCCTCATGGATGGGCAGCACATCGTCCGTGAAGCCATGGATCCAGAAGTCGTCTATGCAGTCTACCTTCTCAAGCCCAACCAAGATTGCTAGGATCGTCAAAGCCTCGTCACAGACGAACTCGGTGAGCTCTTCTGTATCGACCCTCCTCGTGCTGTTGCGGGCCTGTAGAATGGCCTCAATGTCGCTTGGATTGAAAAGTTCCCTCAGAGCAGAATTTGGAATGAAACAGTCGGTACTGCCCAAGTTTATAACCGAATTCAGCAAGTTTTTCCTCAGGCGTTCTGATGTCACACGCTTGACTTGTCTAGGTTGGGGTATCGCTGGGGCTGTGGCGGCCTCCTCATATGAGCTTATGGCCGGAACGCCTCCAGGTCCATGGTCCCGCGGAAACTGGTATTGGCATTGTTCGAATGTCAATATTTCCCATCTATTCCAGGTAGGGAAACATTGCCTCAGCTTCCCCAAGGTTAATGGGATATTCCCATCTGATGTCCCGTCTTTGATAAACTTGAGGATGTCCGATGGAGATTCATGAGCCAGCAAGAGTACGAGAAGTTGACGGCGATCCTCCAATACTTGACGAATGCAATAATCTGCCAATGTCTTCTCTGATGCGCAGTCTGCTGCTGAAAACAGCCCTTCGAAATAATCTTGCAAGTCACCCCGTTCGATAACATCATCGGGGTCCGGGGGGAGAATTCTGACCCGGTCATAGTCGTATCCACGGTCTGCAACTTTTAATCGGCCTTGCATCCTGCTCAACGCTTCAATGGCTCTATTGGGTAGCTTGAGATTGTAAGTTGAAACTTTCTCCCAAGCATCATGTAAAAAGTTTCCGTAATTTGCTCTGGTTCTACGCATTTGGTTGATAATTCCGTCGTTTTCGGCGATGGCGCTCGTAGATTTGACATATTCCCAGTTTACGGGCAGGAGAAGTTCAGGGGGCTCGTATCGGAAATCTTGAGTATCGATGATAGACCAGTCTGGGTCGAGAAGCTGCTTGCGCTTTCCAGGGATATTCAGATCAGTGAACTCACCGTCAGAGACGCTGGAAAGATGTTCGAGCCCACTTGGCAGCTGCCTCTTAGACCCAGTCCAGCCTTTGTCATTCGACGTAAAGTGAACACTTCCTTCAGGGCTATCCACATGGTTATCAAAATCCAGGTTTCTTGCGCTGTCAAAGGCCAAAATCCGCAGATGATCGGCAATGTGTTTAGCCATTCTGTCCAAGTCCTCAAATTCTTTCTGCTCTGGTGTCGCATCGGTAGGTGCGTCAGTGCCAGTCTGGGCGACGTCGAAAGAATTGATGTTGTTGATGCATAAAGGACAGACTTCCGGGCGTCTGAACCGACGAACCTGGCTTATTCGCGAGATAGATGCTCTTACCTTTGGGCTGCATTTTCCATGATGGACGTCAAGGTGGGCGTTGAACCTCGTCTCGTCGTCAAACTGGAACATGGGATGGTCAGACGGATGGTCGACTTCGCATCTCCATAAAATGGGCTTGTGAATTAGCTGTGGCCATCTCATCGTGTGGGTTTCTCGCATGTGTTTGGCCCAGATCTCGAGACTGTCAAACGCTGCCTGATTGCAGTTCTCAGCCAAGCAAACGAAAGGCTTGATATCGTGGTCTACGTGGCGTCTGTTGTGAGGAGTTAGCCGGAAGGTTCTCTTTGCTCAATGGCTTGGACTTAGCTCCAACGTCGAGGCCTGAGCTCGACATCTTGCAAAGGTTTCTGACAGAACAGGCAGATTGGGTGTGGGCTTCCTTCTTCCTTCTCCGGAGGTTTGGGATAGCCGACCGAATTGTCGGCGGTGATGTGTGTGCTCCTCCTTGAGGGCACTTCTGATCCAGCATTTCGCAGCCGATTGAGCAGAGATGGAGTTTGTTTGAGACTGGGGGCAGTCGTTTCGGACAATGCTTGTTCTTTCTTTTGATATGACTTGCCAAACGTCGACGACATGAAGCTTTTACCTGGCCCTGCCCGCGCTGCGGGATTTTGAGAAGAGGACATGGCTCCAACAAGATTGTCTTTTGCTTGATCGGGCATGATTCCCGTTGATTGAAGCTCAGGTGACGAGAAAGATTTACTGTCTCTGACACGTGTCTGTTGTTCAAGCTTCCGACGATGTAGTCGGAAATATCTGAGTTCTTCGCGACGGTCGGTCATGGAGAAAGAAAGCTGTGTTTTGAGAGACGGGGAAGCATTGCCGTATCTGAACTCGACGATTTGTTTCGCAAAGAGAACATAATCTGGATCTCCGTGCTTCTCGGTGTGCTTGGCGATACGTTTTGCGATGCTGGCAGATAAATGTCTCTGAATTGTTGAGCTCATCATGCTGAGCCTAGTGATTGCGGTCTCGACGGCATCCAAAGCTTCCGAAGCATCTCCCTCAAGTTTTGAGGGCAGTAAAACACCTCGACTCGCATTCGAAGTATTCCCGAGATAAACTATCTCGTTAGCTAGCATCGGCACCAATGTCACGACACGTACCGAACTGAAGGTTTTTCCGTATCAATTTCAGTAATTTGATCACCGCGACCCTCACATCGTCGCAATGCTCTAGTGTCCTGTCGAGTGAGGCCTTTTCTCCCGCGAAGACTCCCTGATAAGAGCTCCACAGATAGAATCTCTCATGTTGCAGTTCTATCCTCTGGCGGATTTCTTTCGGTAGGCTATCTTCGGCGAGACATGCCCTGAATAAATCTTTGCAGAAGGCAGCGACAGGGTAGATCCTTCTTTCCTCGTTATCGAAAGCCTCCATATTTTCATACAATATGAAAGACCGTGATTATCTCGAACTAAGCGGACTGGGAGCATGGTGCCGGGGTAATGACGGAATTCAGTACTTGGTAAGCTCAGTGAGCCGGAGCGGTCTAGTGTGGCACAGTGTCTTTGGTGCATGGAGTACTGGTCTCTTAAGTAGTTTTGACATTAATTCCCTCCACCACCTTCGTAAGAAGTGCAACATTATGCAGGCTGGGCTTGCGAAGTGATCTGGCCAAATTTGGCTGGCCCAAGACTGCTTCCGCCTCTGACAGGACTATGTATACAGCACCATTGAGTGCGCAAGCCCTTCACAACATAATCTTGTGCTTACTACCCACACGACTCGAAACCGTCAACATTCAGCATGAGAATGAGATGCCATGGTACGCAAATGAGGAACTAGAAAGACCACCATGCCTCAGCTCCAGACCAACCAACAGGACCTTGGGCCTTTCGTTGAGGTATTCGAGAAATTAAAACCTCTGATAGCGAAACGTGTGTTGGAAGAAAACAAACAAATATCGAGTCTTGGTTTGAGCAATGCGCTCGAGCTTTTCGAAGCCGCGGTCTACCCAATACCAGCTTTACTACGTCAAGTGAAGGGGCAAAATCTTCCCTCGGTAGACTTTGACCGATTCTCGACAGACATCTATCACATTTTCGACCTATTTGAACGGGCAATTGACGGAGCTGTACGTTTCCCATTCGCACTCTGCGGATCTCCTAACACGGGGAATCAGATTTTGGAAGTCGAACACACAACGCTGCTGCAAACAAAACAGGCACACATCACTTACATTATTGAAAGCAAGTCGAATCCAGATGTCAAATGACAATTCTCTGACTCATGATCACTACTAAACCACAACAGTATTGCTTCCTTCAAGGTATCCGAAGCTGGTTTCCCTCGTGAGACAATGTTCGAAAGGCTTGGACGCTGATACCGACTTGTCTATATTTATTCATCTACCTGACAAGATACAAGACGCTGAGGAGCTAGAAGAGGCTGTCTCCAGATTCAACAATACCAGCAGGCTTTATGCGAAGAGAACGCAAACAATAGCGGAAGATCTGACTAATAACATTGCTGCGGTCGACGAGGCACAAGAGTTCAGTTTCGACGCATCGCAAGACTCGAAAGAATTGATGTCTTGCCTCTGGAACAATCTTACCACGGCCTTGACCTGTACTACGATACATATGGCCAAGGTTCAGGTTCGCCATCCTGAAGGAAGCACCTCCATTGACGATGGAATCCAGCACAAAGTATTCGTCTCCTGTTGTACACAACACCAGGACTGGCAAGAAACGACTTGCAGAATAGTTGCAGACCTGTGAGATTACGAGGCTTCACCCGTCTGAAACGTCAAGAACTAACCTTTGCTTTCTACAAAGACCACCAGAATTGCCAGAGCGCAATCTGCAAGATGTCGAAGACGTCTGCTACGAGTTATCGAACGCATTCAGGTTTGGTAAAAAGCCGAACATAATCATGCATCGAGGCCGCATCCTCCGTGAAAAGAAGGATACCAGCAGAATGAGCCACCCGCTCAAATTGCCCACCGTTTCATTGAAATCTATGTTGATCAACAGCGGCCAGGCTATGAGACGCTACCATAAAATGATCTTGGCGCTGAATCTATCGCACTCGCTTTTTCGGATGTGCCGCGCGGCTATGCAAAATCCATGGACTTCTACATCAATATTTTTCCTGAAGGAACTTGGAACGACAGCCGAGTCGAATCGAACCATCTTCGAAACATACAATCCATACGTGTC
This sequence comes from Colletotrichum neosansevieriae, assembly GCA_036785495.1. Taxonomy (NCBI): domain Eukaryota; kingdom Fungi; phylum Ascomycota; class Sordariomycetes; order Glomerellales; family Glomerellaceae; genus Colletotrichum; species Colletotrichum neosansevieriae. The sequence continues at coordinate 30,144 of JAVHLV010000172.1, read as the reverse complement.
ATTCCCTGTTTCCCGCCAGCAACAGACTGCAGACATCACACGGGTCCGATCGCTGAAGTTCCCACTTCTCGTTGCTTTCGGCAAGCTCTTACTCGAAATCGCGTTGGGGAGAGCACTGGAAGATTCAATTCTGAATGACATACACGGCAATGAGATTGTTGCATTAGATCTTTTCATGAACGAGCATGATGAGGAGATCAGAGATAAGGTTGACAAAGGATATTGTAAAGCTATGACCATGTGTATTCAAACGAACCGTGACGACGAATACAATGGCAATGACACGGCGGGAGCGGAGACGGCTACTCTCAATGAAGAATCCAGGCTCCGAAGAGCCATTCATTCTGTCATAGAAAATCTTGAGCTCGACCGAGAAGGCTTTCCGCGTCTAGAAGACGAAGAAGCTTCATGGGAACGCCCGAATTTTCCGCGAGAGCTACGCACCTCTGTTGAACCATCGGTCAATGCCAGCACAGCCCCGACATTTCGAAATTTTACTCAAGGGTCATCATACCAGGAATCTAGACAACAAACGGCGGGCACGTCGGACTGGATGAGTCCTCAGCCCGCCTCCCAGCTTTTTGACGATGGCGGGCAGGAAAGCGGGGCGCCTGATAAAATGTGCCTTTACCTTCTGGTGCAAATTCGTGGTTCATGTCGTTCGCTAACCTGCACTAGATCTGCCTTGGCCGAGACCTTTATGCAACAAGCCGATGTCTTTTACAGCAAACATATTGAGATCCTGGAGACCAGACGAAGAATTCGCATAGCCATCTTGGATACTGGCGTTGACCTATCAAAGCCATACATAAAGGGGATATGCAAAGGAATGCAGCGACCTGAGAGACAATCGCCATTCATAGAAAGGAGATCCTTCATTGGAAGTTCCGACAAAGATGAGTTTGGCCACGGCACAGAAGTCGCTGCTCTCGTTTTGAAGGTGGCTCCCGAAGCAGATCTCTACATTGGCAAGATTTCGGAAGGGAAGGAAGCCGCAAGGACGGATCAGATAGCAAAGGTTTGTAATTATCCTGGACAATCGTCAACTTGCGCTAACATCCAACTTTAGGCAATCAACTGGGCCCGCGAGCGCAAAGTAGACATCATCAGTATGTCTTTCGGAATGCGTCAGCATGACGAGAAGATTCGGCGGGAGATCGAAGCTGCCGAAATCGAAGGGAAAATCATATTTGCAGCGGCTTCTAATGGAGGCGGGAACCAAAATCGAGCTTTCCCAGCGAGGATGGACAAAGTTTTGTGCGTTCATTCTTCCGATGGAAATGGTAACAGAAGTAGATTCAGTCCCTCGCCGAAAGCCAATTGCGTCAATTTCAGCACATTGGGAGAGGGTATTGAATCAGTCTGGGAAACCGGGGCCTTATTGTCCGGCACCTCTTACGCAACCCCAATCGCAGCTGGAATTGCCGCAAATATCCTGCGTTATATCTGGCATTGCCCAAACATTCAACAAGAATACAAGGACAAGGCTTTCACTCGCGTGGGAATGAAAAGCATTCTGGAAGCCATGTCAGAAGAGAGGGACAGATACCAGTACCTTACGCCGTGGAGGAAGATCTGGCCGGCACACAGAGATGATTCCATGGAAGATATTGCCATCAGGATCAAGGATGCTCTCAGCGATGATTTGTAATAAAAGTGTATGTTGTTCTAGAGCATATATACGGTGAATACCAATACCAAAACATTCAGACACGCAAGTTATATTGATTACATACTATATGAGCAGTGAATAGATTACTTTTGAGTAAAGACTGGAAGAATCCACCTCTCCATGTCATCGGCCTCTTTGCTTGTACCCGTTGATAGGGTTAGATTCATGGACACGTCTTCTTGGACGATTTCATCGCTTGTTCGAAGATGAATGTCCGGCGCCTGTTCAAGTGGTCTGTCGTCCTCCATAACCACGCCTTTGTTGTAGGCCTTATTCTGGACAGCCCTTTTCAGATACCACAGCTTTCTGACCCGGAAAGCGATGATGAAGTCAGTGGATCCTTCCCAACTTTCATTCTCCACCACTTCTTTGCTGAAGTCGATCGTCCCTTCAATATCAGCAGAGTTCCCAGGAGGAATGAGGCCGCCATTCAGCCTCAACCTACGAGCACTACTGCTGCTGCTCTGCAGGCTACAGCCTCTCCCAATCTTGAAACCAGTGACCATATAAACGGGTTGTTTGAACCGACTACCCTTGATGTATTGTGAGACCTCGGGAAGCTCCATACTCTTGTTGATGTAATCTGCCGTGGGATCAAATGTCATGGTTTCAACACTTGAACAAGCAAGCACATCATTTTTATCCTTTTTGTAGTAAATGCTTGCTCCGGCGCCAACCCCCAGAATTCCTATGACTTTGGCCACGAAACCAAGCTCTCCAGAGACGAGTGTACTGCGGGAAGATTGAAACCCATCTTTCACGTCGATCTTGTTGAGGTCTTCGGGGGGTATCTCAATACGTCCGCGTCGGTTGAGGGGTATGAACTCGGTGAGGTCAGTCAAGATATGACCCAGCCTGAGAGGTCCGTCTGGCGGCGGTGCTGTAGTCCAGTTTGGTGCCAGAATGTAGGTTTTGGTCATTTTCGAATGATGCCTGGAGGGAAAAGGGGCAAAGGGGAAGATGTTTGGAGCAGCGGACTGAATGTGGGAGATTGCGTGGATGTTAGATGAGTCTACTTTGACTTTGGCAGGCTATGTACGAACATTTCAGTGAGGCTGGAAGCTGACAGCATTTGCATATTTGCTTGGCGATGCAAGATAAGACACAGCTGCAGAGGACTTTCCACAGTGCGCAGCATAACTTGGTTCAATTGGCTCATCCGGCCACATCGCGACTCAGACGATGATCCTTGACATGTTGGCACCGCATCTCATGACCTTTCTGTACCACCTTTAATGCAGTGGGCTAGCCAATAAACGCCTCTTAAAAAGGGGGCAGGCAGCCTACTGAAGACTTTCTCTCCCATTCGACACGAGTGAGACAATACAGATCAAGCGCGTATCATTTCCAACTGGATTCAATTCCTCGTCTTGTGATATCTTATTGGGAAGCTGTCTGGGAATATTAAATCTAGCTAGGTCGGTTTTGAGGTTGGTCGATTCCACGAGATCGTCTCTGAGTGCAAGAATTCGCATGCGTTTCTTTCGGTAAGTGGGCCACAGCGGGCCAAGGACCGGCCTGCTGTTATTCCCTCATGAAGTACGGAGTGCTTTCGGCGTGCGGAGAAGGCTTGTCAGCTTCTTGATAACTGCTATTGAGACCATTGGACGATAAAGGGCGAAGACACAAATAGTATGGAATAGAGAAGACGCATGGATGATAACACAAGAGGCTCGACATTATTCTGCCGACACTAACGTTGAGCAGGCATCGCTAGTGACTGCTTGAATATAACTTAGCAGATGCACTGAGCTAATAGGAAGGCTTATAGTTGTTTTAGTAACTCTCTTAGCAGCGAGCCACTGACTACGGGCTGGAACCCGAACAATCTGCATACCTCCGGGCATGGAGGGGAAAACGTGGGCACGAAACAGGTCAGCGGCTGTTGCAAGACGCAAAGTACATGCACTAGGTGGACGAACCGACTTTTGTATTGCTCTGCCCAGGCAGCCTCGAGGAAATCACTGACTTGTCCCATTGTCATCGGCAATCTACTAAGCCGGTTCCACGACGATCATTCAATGTTCATTGCCTATATATTTTATAATGTCAAGTGGCAGAAAGAGCAGATCGCAGAGGACTTGGTTGGAACCCTTCTAAGACAGCTAGTTCAGATCAGACCTGTCTACCGATCTCCCTCAAGGACCTCTATTATCGACACGCCCGGAGACGAACAAGGCCTCCGCTGGATGGAATTATTGGGGAATTTTGTTCTATCGCGTCTCAGTACTCGAAGGCGCTGGTTGTGGCTGATGCCACAAATGAATTACAAGAGTCGAATGGTTCCCGCAACCAGTTCATAAAAGCGCTCTTCGATTTGCAAGAGAAGGCCAAGGTTAGCATCTTTGCAACATCGAGATTAAGACCGTATATCACGGTGGCGTTTGCAGAAAACCCATCCATCAAACTGGATCCGAACGAGTTCTGCCTTTCTATTGAATTTCCTCATGGTCCCGTCTCTGGCCAGTGGGACTCGGGTGGAATAGTTAGTCGTGGTGAGTCCGGTCAACGGCGGAAGGAAGCTGTGCCGGCGCACAAGGAGGGTGTAAAAAGTTCGCGAGAGACAGAAATAGAGGCACTGGGGCAAGAATCAGGGAGGGCATTTGGAACTGCCATTTTGAATACGAGATCTAAACTATAAGAGTACGGGAAGAGGTCTAAGTTAAAGAAATGATTGAGATTACCCAAGTATCAAGTACGTTTCGAGACACCAATCTTAGACCAGGCTAGAATAAAATGTTAACTACAGAAACCCAAAGGGATTTGTTTTCACGTATGCTATGTTACCCATGCACCAATTCCATTTCGTTCCCCATACAACATTCAACAGAATCCAGGCCAAGCAATCCACCACCTCCCTTCTTACCACCGCATCCTTGGCCTCCGCCCATTTTCCAGGGTCGAAATCATGCTGTCTTACCTACCTAGGTAGATCTCAAGCGGCGAACGAATGATCGTCAAGTACAACGGCCATCTTAGGAAAGACCGAATCACACTACATATTTCTGTGCTGCTTCTTTATATCACCTAATCTTTCATCTGTTTCGAAGCATGCAGGTTTACATGAACAACTCTTATCATCCGAGACCTGGCTGAGAACACGGTCTCGGCAACATTCTGGGGTCGTATATAAGAAACAGGCTCTCCCCTCGCCCTGCATTGAAGAACGACGAGAGTCGTCACATTGTACGGCTTATCCCCTGAACTCTTGCCGAAGCAAGTCTCCTGCACTAACATACATCTATCACGTTCTGAGCGACCGTTCGAAGTTTTCGAGAGCATTCACTTCATGTTTGCTTTTCCGGATATCCTAGCTTAAACTGAAGGATCAAGAATCGTTCGGCCAAAAAAGTAACTCTACTCTCTTCGAGTATGCAACAACCTTCAAGCGACGGACTTCCCCCCAGCATTACGGCAGAGACTGAAGAAACCCAAGCAATTGCCGAAATTCCATCATCAATGCCACGTTGATGCAATATTGTCATTTCACGAGTCACCTGAAGAGCAGGCAATAGAGATGCATACGATGGCATTCAATGAAAACCCCAGGAGCTTAGAGTTTCTTATCAAAGCAGGAATCTTCACCTCCATGACCTCCATCGCGGCCGCTTTTACTTTCGTCGCCTGGTTGTGGTGAACCCCGCAGGACAACGATCGCTGGCGTTCTTGGGTACTTGCAAACCGCCTTCAGCCTAGTGTCACTCTCGCTTCGGTCATAATTCGTACTGCGATCGGCTTTCTTGCTGCTACAGCTACGGCGATGATCGCTTCAGTCGCGGTCGAGCGTCGCGGCGTTCATCTCCATGCCGTCGCTCAAGTTTCCACCGCCCGGTTTTCCGGCATCGGGCCGCTCTCCTTAGGACTTTTAGCACTGAAGTCTTCCAGACTCGACGGATGATAGTCATGCTTCTCATTCTGACAAGTTCCGCGGTGCAGTTCGTCTCGACTCTGCTTGTCTCTGATCTCCAGCAAGGCGAGATTATTTCCTTTCCTCGATCAACATCCAACCCATACTCCGTTAGACTGTATTACGAAGACCCTTCCATGCCACCCGAGTCCCGGACAAGCACCGCAAGTAACTACCGGGCTCAGAGACCGCGCTTCGCAGAAACGTTGGCTGAGTACTCAGAGGCTCGACTTGGCGACGAGGGAATAGATGACACGGGTCCGACCATCCGAGCATTACTCCCATTCTCATCGATGGATGTAAGGGAATCGCTATCCGATTTCAGGGGTATGGCGCGCGTTACCGACTCACGCGTCGTTTGTTTGAGGCCGAATATCAGGAAATTTACCTTCTGCCACATCGAGACCAGCGGTTCCAGTCCGCAGATTGGCATGTGCGGTGTCTTACAGCTCAACAGGTCTCTGGCTAGAACTGCTGGATTGGATTTGCCAGAGAAAGACCAAGCTATCTTTGGATGTTCTGCTTCAGTCTCTGGTGAATCAGAACGTATATGGCAAATCTGCCATAATCACACATTTGACAGCGTTCTTGCGAGCTCTGAGTGGTCCCTATACAACCGCAGTAGAGCGAACGACATCAGGCTTATTTGGAATATGGGACGAAATAATCTCCCATGGCGTTCATGGGTACAAGACCACAAAACATGGAGTAGATTGACCTTCGAAATGCTCAATTCCTCAGCATACGTCCCATGGTCAATTCAGGAGCTCAATGTGACCAACCCACATGAGTATATGACCGAACACCGTTCTATGCATATCACTCTGAATCTGACGATGTCCGCGCAGTCAAAAATGTGAGTTCTTGGGCTGCCAAAGCAGCGAGAGACGCAGGTTACAATTACTAAGGACATCGAATCCAGCGAAAGACACTCAATCCGACAACTTGATGTGCATGCTTCGAGGATGCCCTCACTGAGTAGTCGAACAGCCCGAGCAGAGCCATCTTACGGTTGGACGTTGAAATCGAGAACATTCACCACGGACACCTTACGCAAACAGCTCAACGCCGTCACCAACAATCCTCTATCTTTGCAGTCATACAACCGGGACGGGGTCTTGGCTATCGATCGACAGAGACTGAGTTCGAGCATCGCCGAGGCTCGCAACGGCACATCGATGAAATATGCAACGGGCCAGACCATGAATGATTTCCTCGGGAGCCTCTTCGATAGATCACAGGGCGCCCCAATGTATTTCTGCTCATCTTGTCGGTCTGGGTCGCCCTTGTCCGATTTCACCCTCGATGAGCTATACGTTCAGCTATTCGAGCACACCCTCATAGACACCGGCTCACCCGCGAGGGCTCTACAGACACTGTACTTTACACTGGAGCGGTTCGTATATTACGATATGTTAAGCAGCTATTCGTCTGTAGAACCCAATGCCGAAGAATCCTCTTCCGCAGAAATCACGGCAATCGAAGTAACGCAGATACCGGAGCACCGTAGAGGATACTGGGCTGTTACGGGTATTTTAATCGCCTTCTTCGCCACTTTCGCTGCGGCGGCCTGGCTTTACCGACCGACCCGCTACAGTTTACCGGGTAACTCTTGGCATGCCATTGCACAGATTTCTGAGAGCGCGGAGCTCGCCGACATTCTTCGCAAATCAAGACTGTTCACCGACGATGAGGTAGAGCAGTTGATCGAAGGGACCCCGAAGCCGACTTCCAGCCCGGATAGCGACGGGTTTGTTATTCACGCCAAGCAGGCTCTCCGGCGCGCGCAGCAGAGCTCCTTAGCCGTGTTCAAACCCTTAGCTGGGTCTGGCTCGCAGAGAGCAGTACCGCGCCTTGTGATCCGGGAGGGCGTCTTTGTCCGCGCGTCAGAGGAAGAAGTGCGTACGGAACTGGGGGTAACGGGCTTGCGGCGCCGCATATCAAGACGAGAATCCGGGTGCCAGAATGTTGACTGAGAGCAGCGCCGTGCAGCAAAGAGCCATCTATTCTAGTTTGAATGGAAGGGTGAGGACCCTCATAGGCGCTTTTGAGAGGTTTGGTAGAGACCCTCAGGGTCTTCGAAGCTGCTCTGAAGAGTACCTGGATGTGATGCAGGTTGTTTATTGCTACACTTGGTTTAATAGACTATTAGTGGTTCACATCAATACCGGCTGACGTGAGGCTTGGAGACCTGCTCAAAGGTTGATAGCGACAACTGAGTCATTTAGTGTTTCCCCATTAAAATGTCCACCAGGTATGATTACATGATCGTGAACCTGCTGATATTGTAGACTGTCGATGTAGGCTCCCTAACTTCACTATATTGCGATTTTCGGTAACGTTTGTTTCTTATGATATGGGTTTCAAACGGCAATAACAACATTGGTCGAGTCTCTGCCGAAATACTGACAACTTTCAGAGCTTTCAAGATACCTCAGGCGGCCAAAGGTGCTCTTATTGGTCCCGCTGGTGCAGCATGGCAATATCGCTTAATTACAGGTATCTAGTCAAGCATGCTATTGAAGCATGCTGCATGCCACCAACCTCACTATCGAAGCAAACACCCCAGCCCACGGACATTCAGAGGACTGAGACTTCCGTCGAGTACCCCTATATCATCAGCACTCCTCGCGGTCAAATTAGAGTTCGTCATGTCACACTCTGCACAGAAGGACATGTCAGCCACCTGATCCCTGGCCTTGGTGGCATCATTGTGCCTCGCAGGGGTCAGATGACGGCTCAAGTTCCGAGTCAAGACTTCCATCAAACAGACGGCGCCTTCTCTTGGAGCTTCTACCTCCCGCAGGGGCTTGACTACCTCACCCAGAAGGCGAAATACAACGGAGCTGTTGGTAGGAGGTGGAGATATAGGAGGGGAGGAGGCATTGACGGAGCCGCTGGGTATAGCGTCGGACGCGGAAGAGTCCATAACCGCGAAGTCACACCTCGCGGGCGTGGTCGGAGTCGTGTTAGGGAAAGAAAACACGGGTGATACCGTGATCCCCCAGTCATCCGAGACTCGTGGACTGACATAATGGCAAACACGCTGCATGGGGTGCCGCTTGTGGGAATGTTCGCTCCACCGTCCTGGAGGCGGAGTAACCTCTTCAGAACGGATATACGCCGGGTATGGTAGTTATGGCATGGTGAATGCTTGGCTTTGCGGACGAGCCGTCGCGAAGATGGTGATGAGTGAAGACGCGAGCGGGTGGCTGCCGCATGAATATGTTCTCATGTCGGATAGGATGAAGCGGTTTCATGAAAAGTTGCAGAAAGTCGCAGGCGTGCATGCGCATCTGGAGGCCTTGATGTAGGGCTTGAAGCACCTACTACTTTCCAAGCCGTGTGGATGGATGTGGTATTGATTAGGTTAATTAAATACAAAAGGACAATGCCGCTTATGTCGAGCAGGTAATTCTAATATGATTTACAGGAATGACTTGTCCAGTCTTTCAATTCCGTCGCCGCAATCTATAGTCAATGCGAGGAAAAAGACAAGCATCATGATCTTGCTCCAAAAGACTGTCTAGTGTGGACCCTGTCGATGTCGTATGGGTTTCCATCGTACGATTTCCGTCTTGTCGATACCGCCGTGCCACCACTCATAGTACGGGGTCTTGGTCGGTGTATGTTAGCGAAGGAAGGTTCATCCGAGCTCTCCTCGTCGTCGACCGCAGCCTCTGGGGAAAGGGTTTGTTCAGGTTCCTTCTCGGAGCCGGATGAGTCTTCTTGGCGGAGCCGGGCCATGAACGCTTCGGACTGCGCGGCGAACTTGCAACGAGAACGGATCGCACTTCCGTATTTGTAGAAGACGAACGGGAAGGGCACGCATGCCAGGGCCAAGAAGGCCGGAATCGAGGACGCCCAATTGGTCCCGAGGTCGGCGTACATGTACGATGTGAAGAGGGGAAACGCAGCCCCAAAGAGACTGCGGATGACCGAGTTGGCGGCGAGGACGGACGCGGCAAAGATGGTGTAGGCGTCGATCAGGTAGTTCATGACGCTCAAGAATAGCAAAACCATGCCAAAGCCGAACGGGACCCCGGCGGCGATGCTGACCATCCAGTGGATCGACGTTTGGTTCGTCCACGCGAACCAGAAGAGACCGATCGGGATGGCGACGCCGCCAACCATGGCTGGGGGCAGACGGGTTTCCGGCGGCGCAAAGCCGTCGTTGTTCGCCTGAACTCGCTGATAACGCCCATTCTCGGGTATCGTGTAGATGATGGCGAAAACCATGCCGACCATGACTCCGAGGAACGCCAGACCTCCGATTCCCGAAGACCAGCCCCGTTCCTGCTGGTAAACAATGGGGAAGGCTGCGAAAAGCATGTAGAGAGTGCCGTAGATGATTGCCATATAGAGCGAGAGGAGCAGGACGATGGGCTCTTGAAACAGCAAGATCCAGGGCCGCATCAAGGCCGTCTTGAAGGACTCGGCCAGGCTGATCTTGCCCTGCTCATGCTCGACCTTGCTCACGTAGACTTTGCCCGTCATCTTGGACAACTTTGCCGCTCGCTGGCGAAGCAAGTAAGGGGCGTAGGTCTCGGGAACAAGCGCGGTTCCGACGAGCCAAAGGGTGCCGGAAAACGCGGCCAAGAATCCCAAAACCCATCGCCAACCGGCGGATTCTCCGAGGAAGCCTCCGATGATGGGGCCGAGGACCGGGCCGAGGAACGGAGCTGCCGCAAACAGGGCCATGGCCAGGCCTCGTTCGGCGGCTGGGAACATGTCTGCGATAACGCCGCCCGAGTTGGCGAGAGGAGACGAGCCGAAGGCGCCGGCGAAGAAACGGAGAACGATCAACGTAGCAGCACTATTCGCTCCTGCGGCGCCGGCGTTGAAGGCCGTCAGCACAGCATAGGTGCCGAAAAACAGATATTGCCGTCCTGTGGCCTCGATTAGCTACAGAGCCGTGCCGGAGAAGACGGCAAACAAACCAAAGATCTCGCTGGCTGGCGCCCACAGCAGAGGCCCGATTGCGAAGCCGAGGACGAAGAGGGAGACGCCGAGGGTTGCGACGATTTGGGAGATTCCGAACTCTTGGATGATCTCCTTCATTCCGCCGGTGTAGGCGGAAGAAAGAAGAGCCACGGCCAACGTCGTGAGAGATACCATGAAGGTAATGAACCACTTCTTCGGCTTGCTAAAAAGCATGGGATTCCGGGGGTCGTTAGGAATCCATTGGACCAAGAATGGATCGTCTTCGGTCCCGGAGCCGGCATATTTGTGGTTGGCTACTTCTGGGGTGATGGGTGCTTGATCGGCAACAAGGCGCCAGTAGGGGATTTTGGTAGGAGCGACTGGCTCGTCGCCATCATCGATGGCCATGCTCGATCCTCGTCTCGTTGTTGGGTGTATCGGGGAGGGTTAGAGGCAGCAAGCAATTGCAGGCGCGAAGTCGATGACTGTTCGACCGGATGAGTGGTGTGGTAAGACGCAAGTAGATACGAGAGGGGGACGGAATCATGAATGCAGGTCTTGCTTGAAAGGGTCCCATGGAGTGACAAGGGGTTACGACTTACGACTTTTAATACGGCGGATGCAGAAGCAGCGGCATACGGGTGGAAACGACTTCCGGAATCCCGTATTGTACACACAAGACCCGTACGTAGTGTACTGCATAGCCTCTTCTGTTACCGGGGCTTTCGAATGTCAGATCTGGATCTTATGCAAGCCACCCGGCAATATGGCACTCATGTCCGACTTTTCGGGGCCCGTTTGGGACGCCGTACGGTGACGACACAGACTCTAGGTTTGTCATCCGTGACCACCTCACCTCAGTCTTGCCAGTCATATTAGTGCTGGTGGAGTCTCACTAGGTGGTCCGGAAGGATAATCGCCGACGGCCATGCATAAGTCGCTTTATCCATGGCATAACTCGGCGGATGAACCCGATTTCTGCACTATTTCTCCACAGGAAGTCAGCAGTTCGCATGCCACTCGTCATACCAACATACTAATTAACGATCTTCTGTTCGGACCGGCTTCGTGAGATCATTCGATCGCAATCCCGACCTTTCAGAGCTTTACGGATCTGCCGCAAGCAACCCTGTACCATAGTTCGTCCCGCCGAGTGACCCTTCTTTCACCTTACCTTTCCCCATGAACTTTGCTTATCTCGGGTACCGACGGAGCAAATACGGAAAACAACTGCTGCGAACCCGATCGGTCGGTAGCGGCTGCTCCCGAGCCACCGTACCCGTCAACCGACCGAGGAAGGTAACGGCCGACAAACTCCCCATTTCAATTGAGTGAACGAAATAGAGATTCAGGCTGAGTTGGAGGGTGTTTTTTTTTTTTCCTTTTTTTCAATGATCGTCTTGCGTCTAATTTGATTGACACGACTCACCGCAAACATATGTTACCCCTTTTCTTTTCTCTTTTTCCTCGTGCCCGATCCCTCATTGTGAGTGTCGGCCTATCCCATTTCCATGATATTGATGTATTGATTTAGGAATTGATATATTTGGGGCTCTGCCTTCTTGCGTATAGTATTCATGGATGCACCGGTCTTGGCTCTAGACAGTGAGGATATGTTCAGCTCGGACTACATCATGCCGTTTGCTTAGGGGATACAACGCAAACTGATTACGGCTCTTTCATGAACCCTTCTCAAAGCGGGAAGCTGCTCGATAGGGTAATGGTGTCCCTTGAAGTCCTTACCTTAAACTCGACATCTCGGTCCGGGTATTGTCCGCAATCAAGAAGCGCTTCCACCATTCCACCTCGCCCGTCCCAGGTCTCGGTCGCAAAAGCCCGGATCAGGTCCGTTTCGTTCAGTAACGTGCTGGACGTCCACAACTTCCCATCATGCGCCCTGCGCCTGTCCACCCAGTTCACCACCGGAACGTTCTTCTTCATCAGATCGAAGAGTGAGCGTGGGCAAATGACAGTCTTGCCTGGAAGGATTTCAGCTTCCAGGAGCGGTATGACGTCACCGCAGATGCTGAGGAAAGCACTACAGTTCTCGAATGTCTTGCGAATAAAGGCTAGCTCGGCGGGACTCGTCTTGTAAGTCTCGTCGTGGGCACCCATCAAGGCGATGTCGAACCAAGAAACCGCGACCCGCGACAGATGTCTCTCCGCAGTCGACTGACATGGAGCACCTACCTCTGAACACATCTGTGAGTACTAAAACTCCGCCAATCTGTCGTGAGAAGGAAAGAAGGCTCCGGATGTTGAACGGTTACTCTTGCGTCCCATAGAGGCTCTATATTGCCTAGTCAATGCGACTTTCAAGCAGATAAGCTAGACGTTTGAGGAAGATCTGTAACTCGAGCTTGCAATCCGCTGTAGAGGTCACCATCCCTGGGACCGCTAGATATATGTTGACCGAGTCCCTCCACTTGTAGCCATCCGGCCATAATTCAACCGTTCAACGACGGGATGGTCAACATCCAGCCGCCATCTTCGAGACCGTCCACGATCCGTAACACCAGTCTGCGCCCTGTGCTATGGGGTGCTGTGATACTCGACAATTTTAACCACAGAATCGCTCGTCGTTATTCGCTCACGGAATTTGGCAAGCAAGTTCTTCGCTAAACTGGTGCTTGTGGTCGTGGTTGACGGGTGCGATTTCACCCACACGCTGCGCTATGAGGGAAGTTGCCATGTCTCGTGAGACTTGCGAGACTTTGGCACAGTTCCGTTGTACCCCTGTCCTCGATTTTCTTTTATCTGTTTGTTTGAACCCCGAAACAAGTTTTATGTTGCCTCTTGCAAAAGACTGACGCGTTTGACTAATGTTCTCCTATGGCTGACGAGAAGCACGAGAATGCCATGACATAGAGATATAAAAGCCCCAGAAAGTTCCCTGGTCGAGTTTCAATTGGTATGAAGCGGACTTATGGTTAGAGTATCGCAAGGACCTAGCCAATTGCTGTAAGTGTTGCAAGCTTTGAGTGTAAGTTATTAGGGTTTCGCTAAACTCAAGGTGTTGAAGCTGAAGGGGACCTCTGGTCCACAAAGCCTAGCGTGGTAACTAACACCTATGAAAGTAGTTGAGAAGCTGTGGAGAAAGCCTGAATTGGAGTTCCGACGAATTTGCTGTTGATTTCTTGAGTTCCGTGATTGTTTTTACGCGATAATTGGCTCAAATTCCGAGCCAAAGTCAGTAATATCGCACGGCACCAACTCACGTGTCCTGCAAGTTCATCCAGAAAGGTATCAAGACGAAAACGAACGCAGCCATTGCGAATTTCAGAACGACTCGACAGAGTGGCAGATTCTAAAGGACACAAAATCCTCAAACCAAAGAAAAGCAAAGAAAGGGGGAAAAGAGGGGATCTTGGCACGGCCTAGTTTCGATCTAGGGACCTTTGACAGCCTTTTCAGTCAGCGCTCTACCACTGAGCTACGCGTGCTCATTGCGTTTCTCGATGAGATTCATTACCTTTCGTTTCACTTACAGATGATGCAGTTCTGAGCGAATCATCGTGAAGTCCGCTGTAAAGAACTTTATAAGGTGGCTCTGGTGACATCTAGGGGTTGTACTGTGTTTACCAACAACGTGGTTAATAGCAAGACGTCTATCCAGTTAAAATGGTTATTCCTAAGCTTCTAGGGTACAGCAAAACTTACCTCACAGTTATTAAATCTTATAGTAATCTAGATCTATTCTGGGCCCCTATATTATAAGCATATAGTGCAGAGTGAGGGAGTTAGCGTAGATAGGTATAACTAAGGTTAAATATTCTTCTCTAGCTCCCTAGAACCTAAAAGTGGAAGCTAGAGCCTATTTAGAGAGCTCCTAGTAAGTATCTAGTACCTCTCTGCTATTAGAGTTATTTTTTAGACTACTCTAACTAGTCTGCTAAGCCTTCTTATAGAGCTTTAATTCCTTATTCTAACTATAATCTTATTCTAGCTTATAATATAATCTCTCCTCTTTAATAGATCTATTTTTAGACCTATTAAGCTAGTAATTATCTAATAGTTACCTAGAGGTTATTTAGTAGTAAATCTTAGTTTTAGTTCTCTATAATATCTATAAATTTAGAATTTAATATCTCTTATTCTAACTATATTAGCTTTTTTTTAGATAGTTAAATAGCTTAGAGAAGTAGTAAGTTAGTAGTAAAGCTTTTATTCTCTACTCTAACTACTCTTATAGCTCTATATTTAACTTCTAAGAGACTATTTTCTTTTTAATAAGGCTTTACTTATTATTAGGTTATAGGTTACTTAGTAGTTATCTATAGCACTATTAATAGGTATTTTTCTAAAAATAGTGCCTTTTATCTATAAAGTAATACTAAAACTTATTATTATTAGGCTTTATTTTAGATACTTTAAATTTACTCTTTAAAGTAATATATCTCCTTTAAGTTACTTTATTTTTATAGTTTTTATAGTATTATTAAGGGTATACTCTCTTTATAAATAAATAGGTTTTTTATTATAGAGTAGGGGACTACTAATAGTCTTTTATAGGTTATCTAGTATCTAACTTATTATAGTAATATTAAATAATATCTTAACTTTAAGATTATTTCTCTTTTAACTATATAAGTTACTAGCTTTAATATTAGTAGAAAATATATAAATACTAGCTAATTTTCTACTATTAAATCTTTCTTTTTTTTTATTTCTCTAGATTATCATACTAACTTACTACTAACCTCTTATTAGCCTTCCCCTATCCCTCTAATAACTTTATCTTAATTATAATATAATAAATCTATTATATCTAAGAATATTAATAAGAACTAGTAGAAGTTCTCCTCCTCTAATAAGAAAAGCATTACTCCTATTATACTTACTAGTATTTTCTAGATATACTTCTATAATTACTACTTTTAGGCCTAATCTATTTAGAAGCTAAGTAATAATATTATTTTATACTATAAGAATACTAGTATATATCTATTACTTACCTAGTGTTTTTCTAGTTAATCTCTTAAGTTTAGTTACTAATTATATTACTTTTAGTAGCTTTTAATAAATACTAATACTATATATATATAAGTAGTAGTAAGCTATATATTAATATAGATTCTAGCTATAATTATAGTAATATCTAACTACTAACTATCTATAGCTTATTTATAGTATAATAGCTACCTTTAGTTATCTTAAGTAGCTTTTTAAGGATATTAATAAGAAGCTCTCTATTTTTAAGTAGTATACTTAGAATAAGGTAGATATTTAGTAGTTATCTAGTAGTTCCCTTACTAACTATTACTTAGGAAAAGCTTAAAGCTACCTAACTAGTAGCTAAAAAAGCCCTCTAGTTAAAGAAAAACTTAGCTAATATATTAACTAAAAAGTATAAAGTTAAAGAGGCTAAGTAGAATTAGATATAAGGTAAGTGCTAGGTAGGTATCTTAGAGAATATTACTAAAGCTACTAAGTATCTAGCTAAAGCTACTAAAGCTTAAAATAAGCTTTTTAAGAAGTATTATAAAGAGCTTACTTAGTACTATACTATTATAAAAACTCTAGCTAAGAGCTAACTTAACTCTACTATTATATAATTATTATATATATAAGAGTTTAATAAGTCCTATAATAAGATTATAAATATCTAATACCTTTCTAATACTATTCTAATACCTCTCTAATATTATAAAATTATTTTCTAACTTTATTCTTAGAATTATAATACTTTAGCTACCCTTTTAGAAAGTAAGGAGAATAATAAGGAGGTTAAGAAGGAGGGTAATAATATTAAAGAGGAGAGTACTAGTGCTTAATAGATTAAAAATTCTTAGAAGTGCTTCTAATAGGCTACTAGTTACTTCTAGGTAATCTTTATTAGCTTTTAGGCATTTTTCTCGTTTTTTCTTACCTTATTAGGAGCTTTTAGACTACTCTTAAATTAAAATATCTAGCTAGTATATCCTATTTTTATATAACTACTATATATTTAGTACTTCTTTCTATATTTATAACTATTATAACTCTAAATTTACTTTATAAGCTTATTATAAGTTAGTTATAATATTCTATTATAGTTTCTATAAATTATCTAATTTGCTATAACTCTTCTACTTAATAAGATATTAGTAGTTTTATCTAAAACCTCTATAAGTAACTATATAGTCTACTATATATATATTATTATTATTCTTATTAATTAGAATATCTTATAGAAGTATAGCTAAACTAAAAAAGGGTTCTAACTATATTAGAGTGAAAATATTATAGATTTAATAATTAGTATCTATCTATAATTTATAAGCTCTTTTCCTATTAATTACCTAGTAAACTCTCAATAGGCCTAGATATTTATTAGAAAGTTTCTAAAAAGGTTACCTTTATTTAATATTTTTTATTAAAAGTAGAATAAGATCTCCTATTATAAAAATAATAGGAGTTTTTTACTAGTTATAGAACTTACTATAAGTCTTATTAGACTTATATAGTAGCTTTATTACTTCTAGTCTCTAAGTAAGTAAGTTTTAGATTCTATCTTATATAGCTAGTATAGATATAAAAGTAGTTTATAGTTTAATATTATTAAAATCTAGGGAAATATAGTCTATAAGTAACTTAGCAGGTAACCTCTAGGTAGCCTTATAGTAGATATTATTATAGATAAATTAGACTATTAAGAGCTAATCTACCTAGTTATTTTAATTAATATTATAAAAAGTATATAAAAAGTGCTTAATATTCTAGTTTTATTACTCTTTTTACCTATTAATTTAGAAATAAAAGATAGTGCTTAGTTTTCTCCTAATAGCTAGTAGGTAGTAAACCTCTACCTAGAATTTGCTTATAAATAGAGATCCTTAGTCTAATATAATAGTTTTTAGGATCCTATAATTAAGGAAGATATATTATATTAATAGTATTACTAACCTATTTATAGTAAGTAACTCTTAGATAGATATATATAAGATATATTTTATAAATTAATTAATAACTATAAGAATATTATTATAAAGCTTATTTTATTTTATAAGAAATAGAAGTAACTTTATAATAAAGTTAATTAATATTTACTTAAAAAGTTAGTTAGGTACTAGCAGAAGTGCTAGATTCCTATATAGTAAATAGTGCCTTAGTTTTATTTATTAGCAGGTTATATATATCTTAATATATTTCTTAATATTAGGTTTTTAGAAATTCTAAAAGAATAAATTACAGATTCTTTTAAGGGTCTTAGTAACTTCTAGGTAACTTATAGAAAGTTTATTATAAAATACCCTTAGAATTTCCTTTTAGAGAGAGTAGTTATTAGAGATAAATAGACTAGTACTATAGTATAGTAGATCTAAGTTATCTAGTAACTATTAGATTTCCTGCTATCTTTACTCCTTATTAATATAAAAGGGGTCTTAATATTATATATTCTAGACTTCTTTCTTAAATAAGAAGATAAGGTTTCTTAGAAAAGTAATTACTAGTTATATTAGTAGTTATCTCTAGGTGCTTATTCTTCTAATAGTAGAGGTTAATAAGTCCTTAAATTATTATAAGAAGCTATAGAGAAATAAGTTTTTAGCTTTATCTATTTTAATATTATCTAGGATATAGTTAGGTCTTCTTAAAAGGGTATTAGCTAGGTTTTAGTAACCTAGCTAGTATTTAATTTTAAAATTAAATATTAATAAGTTCTATAAAAGGTATACTTAGTAGTTATTAAGAGTCTTTTTATTAGCTAGATAGTAGTAATCTAGGTAGTTAGTAATAAACTAAATATAATACTATAAGTAAAGTAAATAATACTACTACTTTATAGCTATATTATAGATAGCTACTAGTTTAGTCTTTAGAGTGCTATATTATAGTTTAGCTCCTTAAAGCTTATATAATATAAATATAATAGGCCTTTAAATATTATATTCTAGTTAGCTTAATATTACTCCTATTATAAAGTCTAATATATCTATTTTAACTTAAATCTAAAAAGTGGAGTTAAAATATTATAAAATAGAAGCTTTTATAAATAAAGTTTATAGTTTATAGAAAGTAACTAGTACCTTATAGGTTATAACCTACTAACCCTTTATAGTATTTATAAGTTAATTAGTAAGAAAGCTATAAACTTTTAAGTAATTCTTAATAAATCTTCTATAAAATCCTATAAAGCTTAGAAATTATTAAATCTCTTAGATATTAATAGGTATTAGCTACTTAGTTATTACTTAGACTCTATTTTATTTTATAGTAATACCTTTTAATAATACTATAAACTCTAAGAAATTAATTTCTTTTTTATAAAACTTATATTTTTTTAGATTAGTATAGAAGCTATTTACTTCTAATTAGGTAAGTATCTACTTTATAGTATCTATATAAGAATTTATATTATTAGTAAAAATCAGAATATTATCTAAATATATAATATAAATAATATTAATAAGTCCTAAAAACACTTTATTAATAAATATCTAAAAGGTTATAAGTATATTAATAAGTCTAAATAGTATAATATAGTATTTATAGTATCTATAATAAGTATAAAAAGCTATCTTCTATTTATTACTCTCTCTAATTCTTATTTAGTAATAAGTATCTTTAAAGTTAAACTTAGTAAAATATATTATTAATAATAGTTAGTCTAAGATCTTATTAATTAGTAGAAGAGAGGCTTAGTTTTTAATAGTTATCTAGTTAAGTTTCTAGTAGTTAATATATAGTTATAATTTTCTCCCTTTCTTAGAAATAAAGAGAATTAGAGCCTCTATTAAGCTTATTAATAGATAGATCTAGTGCTTTTAGAGAGCTTTTTTAATATATTTTCTTAATTTCTCTAACTTTTTCTTAGCTAGTAGGTAGATAGATCTAAATAGGAGTTCTATTCTAAGTTCTAAGTTAATAGAGTAAGTTCTAGTAGTATTAAAGTCTAGTATAGTTTCTACTAGGTTAATATTAAATACTTTTATAAAATTATAATATTTTAGAGAGATCTTATTTCTTAGATTTTTAGAAGTAGCTTTTAATTAATCTTTACTAGTTATTTCTAGTTAGATATTAAATAGATCTATTTCTAATATCTTTTAGAGTATTATAATAAGTATTACTTTTACTTTATTTTATATCTACCTTAATTTCTTTATTATAGTAATAAGGTAAATACTTTTCTTAGTTAGGAGAAAGGTCTAGTCTAACTCCTTCTAATTAAGATTAGGTTTTTTTATAAAATACTAGAGTAGTTTTAGAATAGTATTATAGCTATCTTTCTTACTAACTCTAAAATTATATAATACTATTTATTATATACCTACTATATTACTTATATAGATTACTAATTTATATATATTATAATTAGAACCTTTTAAATTCTATATTTCCTTAAAGAGTAGTAGCCTAATAGGTTTTAGTTAGGTTATAGATATTAGTTTCTAATTAATAATATTCTTATTAGCTCTGCTATTAATAAGTATAGTTTCTATCTTCTAGCTACTTATAACCTAAACTTATATAATTATCTTAATATAAGGTAGCTATACTATATTCTATTAGATTATATAGGTAGTTACCTAGTTATTATCTAGTAGTTATTTGCTTAAATAAAGCCTTTCTTTATATTAGAAGTAGCTATATTTCTTATAATATAGATATCTTAGTAAGATATACCCTTTCTTATTATAGCTATAGTAAATACTTTTTTTAGAGGTCTTTTTAGGTTATTCTAGGTAGCTTCTAGTTAGGTTCTAGTTAGATTTACTTTAGTTCTCTTAGATAGTATTATTTAGATCCCTAGTATTATAATTCTAAGCTATATTCTAAGCTTTCTATTATTATATTTTAGAATTAGATACCTAGTTTCTTACTAATACCTTATAGAATTAGAGGTTAATTATAAGCTTAGTATTTTTTATTCTAGTATTAAAGTTAAGTTAAGAGAGTAATAGTCTGTTTACTATTATATAGTATTAAAGTTTTAGATCTAGCTATACTACTATATTAGCTACTTAGATCTCTTCTAGTTATTAGTATAGCTTCTCTACTTTAATTCCCTTATAATAGTTAATAAAGCTTTAATAAAACTATTCTAGATACTAATAAGCTTATTTAAGCTAGATTTATATATTAAAAGTTTAGGATCTCTTATTAGTAATACTATAAGCTAACTAGTTCTTTATAGCTACTTATATAATATCCTTTACCTTATTTTTATATTTTATTAAGAAGTATAAAATCTATTATTTAGCTACTAAGCTTTTTAAATATTTAATAGTATATAATACCTATTCTATATTAGTAGTAATTTTATCTATAAAGAAGTATATATTAAAGTTAAATATAAACTAATTATAATTAGTCTAAGTATCTCTCTTATATTTAAGAATAGAAAGATACTTTTTCTAAAGCTCTAATTAGTACTTTTTTAATTTAAAGCTATTAATAACTATTTAGTAAGTAATAATAGAGTTTACTAAAACTAAAAGTTAGCTAGCTCTTAAAGCTTCTAGGTATTTTTATTTATATTTTAATTAGATTTTCTTTTTCTCCTCTTTAATAAGTTAATCTAATTTAGCTTCTATTAGCTAATTAACTAGTAGGTTACTAATACTTTACTTATTATTCTATTTAAAAGGTATTTTATTTTATAATATCTTATTTTAAGTTTAACTATTTAGAAGGTTCTATTTTATAAAAGAGCTTCTAGGTAATAGGTTTAACCTTCTAGAAAATCTTTAAATAAGTATTATTATTATATATTATACTGCTTTAATAGTTTATATTTCTATTAATATAAATAGAGAGAAAAATATATTATAAGTATATAATATAGAGTAAGAAAGTTAGTATAAATAGGTATAACTAAGGTTAAATATTTTTTTCTAGCTTTCTAGAATCTAAGAGTAAAAGCTAGAGCCTATTTAGAGAGCCCCTAATAGGTATCTAGTATCTCTCTGCTATTAGAGTTATCTTTTAGACTACCCTAACTAGCCTACTAAGCCTCCTTATAGAGCCTTAATTCCTTATTCTAACTATAACCTTATCCTGGCTTATGACACCCTATCTTAACCACACAATACTGCTCAAGCAGTTCTTTCCCCCACAGACTAGTTAAAGCCATTACCTCCTTGCTACTGCCCACGAGATCATCCTACGATTAGTTTTGTTTCTACTGCTGCTTCCGCCGCACGTCAACATATCAGACTACGCACAAAGTATGGATGGCTCAGCCTGGAGGCCCTCAACTCTCATCGAGCCGACTTCGCCCGCCAAAACGGCGTCGCAGCGACTCCGAATGTTTCAGTGCCGAGACGTGTTCAACCGAATCCTGCGCACGGCACAGCGACCTCCCGCGAAGAAGACCGAGGCTGGTCTCATCAACAACGCCGACATGATGTTCAGGCAGCTTTCCATTTGGGCACAATCCAATCAGACCACTGTTTCGAGGATACCGCTCCGTTTGCTAGATTTTAGGTTGTTCGATCCAAGCACCATGCAGAAAAAAAAAGGTCTCCCCGAGCCGGAGGAGAAGAGTGTAAACATTGAACGACCTGGTGGACACTGGAAATGATCGGCAATTGGCTCCGTGGTCGCGTTCCCACGATCCAGACGTTCGAGCATCACTATTACTCCAGTAATATCGTCAACCTTGACGGCGAGAGCATCTTGCGAGTTGCTCGTAGGCCCCCGAATGGAGAAGTCGAGCATTCCATCGCGGAAGTGGGCAGCAAGACGCAATGGCTCGGGAGATATCCGTGGAGGGTGTACATTGGCCAACGGGAGGAGGACATCTGCTGCTGTCATAAGGGGTCGCAGTTCGGCGCATCCGACTGCTGTCGACGATGTGGCTGTATCTCGACAATCTGCCTGCGCAGCTTCACCACCCGATTCCGTGGCAGGAACGAGAACCGAGTCAAGGACTTCGAGCGCTACACCCTCGACGGCTCTAGAGGATGGAAGCACGTGTCCCACTGGAAGGGTACGAACGTAGCGTGTACTTGGGAGGCCTTCATCAAAGTGAAGCATTGCGAGTTCGCCGGCGCCATCCTCGCGGACCCCCGCGCCTATTTCCCGCGCTTCTTGAACTGCCACGCGTAAGTGAAGTCCTTCACCACGAATTTATCTCCGCGCGCGGAATGGCTTACACTGAGATTACAGCATGTTCATCGACCAGCGAGCGCACCAGCGAGCGTGGCTACAAGCATGTGGTAATATCCAAGCCGGGCGGCATTCACGGGAATGATCTCTTGGGCAAACCTGCACCCCAGCTCTTCACTTCCGGACTAGTCAAATGATTGCGTCTCTTCGGGCGAAGGTGCCACCGGAAGGAAACTATTGGAAACATAGGAAGTCGTTTTTGTTCGATATTTCTTAGTTGATTTGGGCCGAATATGGGAGAGTGGATGAGACGCCAACCTAGAACAGTGCAAAGGTGCTGCGTCCATTACATGGCGATGGGTATTCACACACCCAGCAGCAACTTTTCCCCATCTCGTTGCCTCAAATGTTGTCTCCGAAGAAGTTTCATTCAGTCTTCTTTCTATCATTAACCACATTTTTCTCTCGGCTACATGGGTTTAGCTCTCTGGTTCGAAATGTTCGGGGAACTCCCCGTACGTACATACACGTCAAGAAGCTATAAACAGGTCACTCATCAAATCAGCCCAGCAATTCCGTTAATACTTCAAATTGAGATAGTGTAGATTTGTATGCTAACGTTTCAAGCAAGTTCAGGCAGCCTCCTATCTGATTCCTTCCATTTGAGTATATCCGAACCACTAAATTCGGACTGACTTTCGATTCACTTCGCAACTCCTTTCGACTTGGACTCACCGTGGCTTCCGTCCCAAACGATCCGCGAATTAGACAACCATCAACTATTCACTGAAGTCGTAGAGACAGGCGAACTTGTTGCTGTTCACCAGGCTAACCTTCGATCATCACGCTACTTCAGTCCCAAGTTCCATAACGCGGACGAGCAATTCACCAACAACTGACAGATATCTAACGGATTGCACCTTCCCACGAAGGCCTCAAGCCGCCGTCATTCACCAGAAAGAGCTGAGAGCCTCACCAACCACATACCGACCACCATAAAGCGCCTCGACAACTCACCCGAAAAAAACCTTCAACCCAATCACAAGCTCCCAAATCATCAACTTCCTCGACCTGACCGATAACATCGCCACAACCGGGCATGTGCACAATCCACATCAAAAGGTGCCCAGAATGCACTCTCGTCACCTCAATCCACCGCCAACCCTGCGCGGCCACACCCGCCACAAGCCTCTGCCACAACGGCCTCACCAACTCCATAACAACATACCTCTTCCCAGGCCGCTGCAACCATTGCCTCGCTCGGACGGGCCCATATCACACCCTCCCTCCCAACGCCACCTTCCACAGCTTTCGAAGCAGCTTCGAGAGCCTAAGCAGCACTTTCCGAGAGCGATGCGGGGCGCGCCTGCGAATACTGCGGCAGAAGCTAGTCGACGGCGCGAGAAGATGCTACTGTGGTCTAGAACGTAGCAAGGGAGGCCGTGGATCACGGGCTGGCGAGAAGGGGCGTCGGTATCATGTCTGGAGATGGACGATTGAGATCAGTCATAGAAAATCGAACCATAGCTGTTAATTATTAATGCCGTCGCTGGCGCCGTGGTATCTGACGCGGCGTATTATTCATCATGCTGGTTCCCAGTATTTAAACTTGCCGTTCGGGTTTGCTGTCAATGTTGACCGGAGTATTTTGTTGCCCCTGTCGATCCCTGTGTCAACTTATCCAGTACGTGAGTCACAGATCATGCGAGAACTTTATGTCGGAACGCCGGTATAGACGAATTTGCCATACTTGTCGGGGCAGACCGCAGTTTTACAAACCCAGCGTCGTGGATGGTTGCGAGTGAGGCTTGACTGAGCAAACTCAATGACCCACCCAAGTGCTGGAATATTCGCGAAACTTCCGGCCGACGAGAAGGCACCAGCAACGATTGATTGCACGTGACAGTGTTCAGCGAATGCCTGAAAATTGCCAAACTAATAATGAGAATTAAAGTGGCAAAGAAAAGGCGCGTCGCGGTTATTATTGTGGCCCAGAGATTATGGTGCCGAGGATCGCGGACGTGTCAAGCATGAACGCGCATCTGAACCAAGGCAGAATAGGGAGGTAGCTAAACGACCCGCTCAAAATTTAGTCTTAGACGCTTGTTGTTTGCATGAGCACAGGCGGGAATGATTGTCGGTTGTTGTTAAAAGCCGTGGCTGTGGATGCGTCCAAACACGCTGTATTATATAAGACAAACCCGATTCAGAGAATACACAGCCACAGCATGGCAATCGGCGTCCCGAGTCGGTACTGATTTAGGTTTCATGCTGAACTTTCGGGTCGGAGCTGGCTCCGACCTCCGAGACACAGATAATGAGGGAGGTGGGCAATAGGGGCGGTCGGGTGAATAGC
The DNA here is from genome assembly GCA_036785495.1 of Colletotrichum neosansevieriae. Lineage (NCBI taxonomy): Eukaryota > Fungi > Ascomycota > Sordariomycetes > Glomerellales > Glomerellaceae > Colletotrichum > Colletotrichum neosansevieriae. The sequence goes on along the minus strand of JAVHLV010000172.1, from coordinate 5,250 downwards.
GTATCCGAAGCTGTAGCTTGAGAGAGTTCTTGGAGTCAACAAGCTCATTGTTCTGACATGACTTTAGTAATCCGCCGTTGAGTTCGACAGAGGACTCACTTTCGCGGCCCGATCAGCGAAAGTGTGAGGGTGTACTATGTATTGTAGAAAGAGATTGTGGTGGTATCACGAGAGACCAAGGGCCCCTTTTGATGTGCAGGCGGGGTTCGTCGTGGAGTCGGGCACCAAAACATCAAACAGACGCAAAATACATACAAAAAGAGGGACTTTCTGCGATACTTCAGCACGACTCGGGTGCGCTACCCACAGGGCCACAGGTGTGTTCGGCCGGCCCGTTGTAGTCGGGACACGGCCAACAACCTGGGATGATAAAACTCAATCTCGTTGGGTGTCGACAGCAGCGGGTATCTGACGCCACGGAGGACTTTCTCCAGGAGATGGGACCGGGTGCGAGGGTCGAGCTGGCGGGGTGAGTGACGGGGGTATGTTGTCCAGTTTCGCAACATGCTGAAAGTGCCCTGCTTCAGTATTTGCGAATGGTCAATGGTCGCAATCCGTCCAACGTCGATATCTCTCAACCGAATCGCTATCCGCTATTCTGGGACCACCGGAGGCCCTCCGGCCATGTATTCCGCCATGATTGGGTTATTCACGTGCAACATCCCAACGATCGCACATCATGATGCGTTGGTCCCTTTTCGGATCCCTGCATGGGAAAAGCCAAGCAGCAGAATCTCGTCTGTAAAGTCCGATGTCCGCCACCGATATTTTTTTGGTCTCCCTGCCGGCGTTCCAGGCTTTGCAACTGCACAACGACAGCTATTTTGCCCAGAGCTCAACCCTTCGAAGGGAACGTATGATTGCACCTGCGACCACGTCACCCTGAAGTAGGCCGAGGCTTTCTGGTCCGAAGTACTTTGCTTGCTTATGCCAATGCAATAGTCGGTGGAATGCATGGCCGACCGCTAAGAATTGCAGAGCAGAAATATTCTGCATGGATGCGTGTGACCAATGGCACATCAAATTGGCGTCTCCGGACTGATGGGCAATCAGTGCGGAACGTCATGGACGGGATCTGAAGGCGACGCGATCCCTGACACGGGGTCTGGCTGAGGAGATCGCAGGCTTTGACAGGCCACAGCAACAAACAGGCCACCGAGACCGCCGAGCACTACTTTAGTGTACGCAGTATAATAGCAGCATCCTTGGTGCGTTGCCTGCCCTGCGAGGTTGTAGCTCAACTGACTATTGCCCCCTTACTTTACCTGACCTAACTATAAAACCTAACCTGACCTGACTATTAGGTGTGGGCTAGTGGGGGCTATTATATTAGATCCTATTAGTTATATAATAGGGCTTACCCACTATATATATTCTATAAGCTGAGGGTAATTTCCTTTTATCTAGATTATATTTTAAATATATTTTAAAGGTATCTTTATAGTATAAGCTTTTATATAAATGGTTTTATGCTAAAGCTATTGCTAAGATAGTATCTATAATTAAATATAATACTAAAAATTCCCTAAATACTAATAAATAATTTTCTGAGATACCCTATATTAATAATAAAATTAAATAAAGTTATATATATATAGAAGAGGAAGATAATATACTAGACTTTAGTAACTAATATATAGTAAAAATACTAAAATCTTCTGAGTTTAAACCTTTAAATTAAGTAAGTAGATAGATAAGTAGTAATATATATAGAATTTAATCTGAAATTTTATAGGTTATTTTTAATTAATTACTTACTTTTCTATTAGCACTTCTAAGTAATAATAGCTATCTTTAAATTTATACTAATAGTTTCTAAGTTAACTAAGTTCTCTATATAGTTAGCTTTCCTAAAATATCTTAAACTATAATAGATAGTGTTACTTATATTATTCTAATAGAAGTATTAAGTAAAGATAAATATACTAAGCTATAGAAGGTTATTTAATATAGTTTATAAAGACCCTTTTCTAGTAAGAAAACTATATATATAGCTTTAGGGAATATTCTAGTTATATAGTATATCTACTAGTATTTAGGTGGTATAGTATATCTATATCTTATACCTGAATTATAATAAAGCTTATATACTATAGTTATAATAAAATTACTTAATAAATTAGTAAGTATTTAATAATATATATCTATTTAAATAGTTAAGAAGTAAGTAATTACTTAGGCTTTCTTAATTTGCTAGATATTTAAATGCTATATATTATATAAGCTATATAAGTATAGCTGTTAACCTATTATTAAGTATTCTAATTATAGATAATTTATATAGTTTAAATAGATCTAGATCTAATATATAAATTAACTAATAAACTATTATAATAGAGGTAAGAAGAAAAATAACTATTTTTATAGTATTCTAAAACTAGAGATAGTTAATTACTATAATTAGATTAAGAGGGTTATTAATAGGACCTTTATAGATAATAATAAAGAATAGTGTTTCTTCTTTATAAATACTTATTAAAGGAAAATAATATATAGTATATTTAACTTTAAGGGAAATAAAAAATAAGCTAATATTATTAGATTATAATTATATAAAAAAGGATATAAAACTAATTTACCTTTAATATAAAGTTAAGCTTAATTTTATTATTCCTATCTTTATAGAAACTACTTTCTAGATAGTTATTATATCTTATAGCAAATATATATATCTTCTTTTCCCACTAAGTAAGGTTTCTCTATCTATTATAGATAGCTTAGTAAGAGTTATATAGCAAATTAGAAAACTATATATAAGTCTAAGTAAGCCTGCTTTAATTTAATTTAGAATATATTTAGAGTTAATTTAGAATAGATTTATTCCTTAAATTATAGAAGCTGAGAAACTTTATTTAAGAGTACTAGGAGTAGTATATTGCTAATATTTATAAGGGTTTTATAAACTCTGATTTTATTTAAGTAATTATTTATAAATAATAAATTATGCTTTACCCTCTTAATATATTATAGCTTACTATCTTTTATAACTATCTTAATAAATAATATAAAGGCTTTTAGGTATACTCTATCTACTTATTAGAAATTATTAAAATACTAATAGTTTAGTAGATTTAATATTTTATTAATAATAGTTATTATTAGATATATATTTACTTCTATTTACTATAAGTTAAGTAGTAGAAGTAAACTAAGATAAACTGCTTTTAGATTAATATAAACTATAAATAGCTATATAATAGCTATGAGATTAAAGTTATTTAGAGTTAGTTTAACCTAGCTTTAGAAAGAGCAATCCCTCTAGTCTATATTTTTATAAATAGCAAGATAATAAATATATATTTATATATATTTATAACTATATTTAAGCTTTTTTAAGAAAAGTTTAAGCTAGAGGTCTAATAGAAATATCTTTAAGATTTAGATATAGATCTAAATCCTAAAGTTCTATATCTCCTAGATATTATAATTAATTAAGATTAGCAATATATATATAGTAAGAATAAATCTTAGGTATCTAATAGAAATTTATTAATCTATTCTAGGTCTTAGTTACTACTTTTAGGAAAACGTTAACTAATTATATTACTTATAGGACTAGTAGGCCTAGAGATATATCTGCTTTTACTATATATACTTTAAGAGAGGGGTATAGAAATTCTACTCAGACTATAATATTAGGCTAAATAGCAAACTAGAGCGCCTCCTTATACTCCTTAAGGCAGATTCTATATTATAGTATAATACTATATATAACTTAATTAAAGGTTAGTTTCTATACTCCTCTATACTATTTAAAATATATTCTAATTATAATTACTATAGAGTAATAGCCTAATCTAGTAGTATAGGTTTAGTATAAGCGTTAGCTAGTTATTTAATCTAGGCTTTATTAAGATATATCTCTAATACTATATAAAGACTAGGATAAGCTTAATATAAATATAAATATTATTAAGATCTTATATAAAGCATCTTATTAATATACTAGTTACTATATATTATTAAAATAAGCTATTAAAGCTTCTTAAGATTATAACTAGTATATTCTAAGACAGGATAGTATTAAATGCTAGCTATAAATTCTAATATCCTATTATAATACCTCCCTATATAGAAGATTTATAAACTAGGAAAAGAGGAAAAGTAGATTTTAATAGTTATAGATTTATATTAAGTAGCTAATAACTATAGAATCTAAATGCTAATAGAATTATAATAATACTAATAGTAAAGATAATAATGTTTTTAATAGTTATGCTTAGAGTTAAAGCAGATTCCACACCTATAGCCTAGTAGTATTAGATTATATAAGATCTAATACTCTAAGAAATAGCTTTAATTTTAATAATAGCAATAATACTATATTAGATTATAGTGTGTTATCTAGTAGAGTTCTATGTTAATAAAATAATAATTAATACTAGAGATAAGGAGAATTATTCTAAATATATTTAGATTATATTCTAAATATAATTACTATCTATACTTAGCTAACCTTAGCCCTATTTATATAGTTTCTAATTATAGTAAGATTTAAGATATATTATAATCTAAGGTTAAGGATAGAGTGCAATTAAGATAGCTAAGTGCTAGGCTGAGATTAAGCTTAAAGAAGTATAAGCTCTAGCTATATAATAAGAGATACTATAAAAGGATAAGAAATACTAAGCAAAGCTTAAGCTTTAGAGAAAGGAATTAGAAGCTTATATAATATAAGAGTAAGAGAATATAAAACTATACTAGCAAATACTAGAGATATAGATACTCTTATTAGTATAAGCTTTAGCTATAATACTAATACGGAATAGTATAGATTTCCCTATAATATAATAGGGAAATGTTTTATAGCTATAAATGTTTTAAAGTGGAATACTTCCTTATCTAGTTCCTTAAGGAAATCCTCCTCCTAGTAACTAAATATAGGGTAATATAGAGGTTAGAAACTAGCAAGAACAAGATTAAAACCTATACCTAAATAATATATCTAGATAGAATTTTTATTATTAGAAAAAGAAAGTCTCTTTATTCCTTTTTATTTCTTTTATAAAAAGCTTATTTCTTATTAAAGTTTCAAATAATAATTATATTTATTTATTAATTATAATATATTTTATATAACTTAATTAAAATATAATAGTTTTTATTTTAATTATTAATTTATTAATTAATAAATATTAATAAATATATATATAAATTTATAAAGCTCTTTATATTTATTTAACTTTTTAAGTATATAATTTAAAGTTTAATAATTATAAGTTAATATTATTATATAAATTTTTTTAAAGT